>PVKN010001669.1:0-12965 GCA_004027915.1 Capromys pilorides
TTTTTTTTTTAATGTATTTGGTACAGGGTCTCACTACACAGATCAGACTCCTAGTGATCCTCTTGTTTTCATCCTCCTCAGTGCTTAGATTACAGGTGTGCACCACCAGGCCCAGCCTCAGTGGCCAGCTCAGGGTGCCTGGGGGTGGGGTCAGTGTGGCATGTGGTACTAGAAATCAAACCCTGGTCCCTGAGCTTGCCTGAGCAGGCACTTAGTCTGCTGAGCTATCTTACCAGCCCTGGGACTTTGAAAAATGCTGAATCTTTAGGTAAAAGCCCACCACGGTGACAATAGAGGCTCAGATGCTGTCGTGCCCCGCCTCTTCCAGCATCACCTCCTAGGCCAGGTTTCTTTCCCAGGCTGCCTAGAACCAGTGATACTCCTCTAGCTGCACAACCCCTGCCCTTTGGACCTGGTCTGAGCTCTGGCTGGCAGCACAAAGCTGTGACTTAGCGCCCACCCTTCAGGACCTGTTGTCACACGCAGGAAACCACATCCTGTAATCTTTTTTGCACCGTCCCTGAGTTCTGGGCTCTCAGAATTATTGATTATAGCTCTGGAAACTCCAAAGGGAGTCGTTGGACATGAATCAGTCACATTCTAGTCTGAGCAAGGTTAGTGGCGGCCTTTCCTGGTGATTACTGGTAGAGGGAAAGGGCCTCACTCCCAGAACGTCTATGTCCTTCTGTATCAAGAGGAGCAGTGGTGAGCCATGGCACCGGGGAACAGAGGCCCTTGGGGGCCCTTAGTTGCACCCCATGAGAGCCTATGAGGAAGCCTCCTATGGGAAGCAGAGCTGTTCGCTTTAGCAGTGTTTGCACTGGGTCTGGAGCACCCTGTTGTGTAAGATGAGCCCCGTGAACTCATGTCAGGGCTGTTTGCACATCTCGTCCAGATGAGGGAGGGGCACAGGTATCCCCTCTGCTGTGCCTGCAGCCAGAGGCAGTAGTGGCAACTTCAGAAGGGTGGCAGCTGTCTTTGTTCATCTGAAAGATGATCAGGCCTTGAGCTCTAGGGCTGGGAGCTCCCAGGTGCCGTCAGGCACCCAAGGTTCTTCTCTCAGACTGCTCTGCCATGATCAAGACGGGCATCCCTCTCATAGCTCAGGATGGCAGCTTGAGCTCCAGCCATTACATCTGCATCCTTTTCTGCAGGAGGAAAGTAAAGGGCAAAGAGGGGTCCCTCTGCATTTCTGGACAATGTCTTCTTTCTTACTTTCTCTTCTACTTCCCCTTCTTCCTTTCCTTTATAGTACCAGGGATCAACCCCAGGGCCTCACAGCACAGGGCAGGTGCTCGGCCCCGAGGCCCATGCAGCCCTCCACACACTTGCACTGGCTCCCCTGGCCTGAGCTCAGGTCCTGGCCACCACGAGCTGCAGGGAGGCCTGGCCACACAGTCTTGGCCCCAGCTGGCCACACCCCAGCCAAGCACCAGGCCTCTGAGCAAGAAAAAGGCCAATCTGTGGGTGCACTCTAGCCAGCGAGAGACCTGCAGCCCCGTCCTTCCTCTGCACCTTGGTTTCTGGGTCTACATGGCAGAAGGACTAGTACCACATGCTCAAGCCCTTCCAAACCCAGGTCATGGGATCCTACAGGACACACAGTTGGTCTCTAGGAGGCGCCAGGTTCCCTGCTGCCCCAGGGAATGAGCCCGGGGGCACTGCAAATTCTGTGTGTTGTGTACACCAGCTGCCAAGCGAGGAGGTATGTGGTCTATGTGTTTGTCGAGGGACTGAATGATAGTTGGGATTGTAACAGATTGAATTTGTGCCAAGAAGCCACCTGCTGTTTTAAAAACACCCAGGCCTGGGCTATAGGAGGAGCATGACGGAGGGACCTGGAGCTCAGAGGTGGCCCTGGTCACTCTTCTCTTGGAGAGGGGTCTTGTCCCCCTCCTCCACCTCATCCCACCATGCAGAGAACCCCACAGCCCCCAGCTTCTTGGTCCTCCTGAAAAGTGAAGGAGCTGGAGGCAGAGCCTGCGCCGTGCTGAAATGTTTGCTTGTGGGCAGCAGGCATTTTTTTTTTTTAAGTGGGTACAGACAGGCACAGACTGGATGAAGGGTCTTCAGCGCTGGCAGGTCTTCGACAGTGAGCACTGCCCCGGCACACAGGCCGGTGGGGACCCAGTCTCCCTCCAGATGTCCATTCCTTGGACCTGCAGCATGAGCACCCTGTGGTGTGTGTCCTTCCTATGGGACAGTGAAGTGTTGCACATGGTGTCGCTGGCGCAGTCTTCCACCGCACTGGGAAGCAATCACAACCAAGCGCGCTTTCTTTCGCTGCCCTGGGCTTCGTACTTTGATAAGGCATTTCCGTGTCAATAGCTGGATCAACATTTACCCAGGGCTGCCTGAACATGACTCATCTATGCTCCCCCTTCCTGGGGTTCCTGAGAGGGCCAAACACATCAAATACCGCAGGGCCTTTGTGCTGCCTGCCACACAGGGAGCCCCCTGCTCTTTCCCCAAGCACCAGCTCTCTCCCTAGCCAGCCCCTTGGGACCCCTGACCTGGAGAGGGACTGTGGATCCAGTCTGCGTCTCATCATTCCCCATCCTCTCACTTTACTCCCTCGCCTCCCCCTGTTATCCAGCAAGGGAGGATTGTTCCTTATTCTTCTTCTTCTCCATCAAAATGCAGTGTACACAGCAGCAAAGATGTTTTCTTTTGTGTCTGAAGAACCCGGGGCTGCCACTGAGCCACAGCCCTATCCTACTCCTGGGCACCCAGCTTAGACTGGGATGACAGAGGTGCTAGGGGGACAGCTACTGCCTGAAGTCTTTCACTTTTCTACAGATCTTCTGCTCCTAACCCCCAAAGATCAACAGGGCTTTCTGCCTGGGGAGTCCCTCTCAGTTGTGCTAAAATGACATGGCTCAAGTTACAGTTTAGAGCCTGTGTCATTGTGCAGAGTCACAAGGTAGTAATTCCTCCAAACAGAAAATGAGGCCACCTGGAACTTCATAAGAAAGATAAGACACAAATATTATAGGGTTCTGAAAGTCCAGGGACTATCAGAAGTTGTTCTGGGTGCTCCCCAGAAGTGGGGCACAGGCTCTCTCACCCAGTCCACCCTGCTCATTTGATCTCCAGGCCAGCCCTGGGGTGGATGCTCTCCAAGGCCCCGTTTTCTGGGTAAGGATCCTAGGGCACAGATGGGTAGAGGCCTTGCCCAAGATGGGCAAACTGATCAAAGGCAGGAGGATGGGTACTTGCTAGTGGGACCTCTTGGTCTTGGCCCCTTCCCTGCCCCAGGGATGGGCGATACTCAACTCTAAGCACCTGCTCAAGGCTTCTCTGTGTTGGCCCTAAGCAGACAATTCAAGGAGCCATGCTATAATCTACCACGTCCGAGACAGAAGCCCACAGCACCACTGGGCAGGGTGGCATCTGAGGCCATGTGGGCAGGATTGGGGTCCTGAATGCAAGCAGTAGAAACTGAGCCTGGTTTTCCACACAAAAACAAGTGGGCTGGAAGACCAGGAGGGTGGGGAATAGGAAAGGTGATACTCACACCCTTGCACTGCTGCAAGAGCCCCCCTGGCCACTGTAGCTGCTCGATAGACCTGAACAACATAGGTATCCCAGCCTGCCCTCCCTGGACCCCAGCTGGAGCTGCTCAGGAAGGCATCTGATTGGCCTAGTCTGGATCACATGTCCATGGCCAGTAATCTAGAACAACTGCCAACCCCTTTCCATGGAGTGGGCTCTGGAACCCACCAACGACACCCAAATGGGGAGGTAGTATAGATGCCAAATGATGTTTTCTTCTCTGAATGACAAATGTCCACACCACCCTCCTTGAGGAGCTCCCAAAGGATAGCCACCTGTGGGCCACTGGGAACTGCGGCCTGTGGCCACAAAACAGGACACAGTGGAGCTGGTATCTTTCTGTGGTAGTGAAGACCCCAACCTCAAGTGGCTGGGTGAGCAGTAGAGGGCTTGTCCTTGGGCATCCTGGACCAGGATTCAAGCTTCTTCTAGCACAGAGACTCAGGAGGCCTGGGGCCCCAGGGGATCACACCTTTTTTGGCTCTAGGAGATGTTCAGATCTGTTTGGGATCTCTCCCCTTTCCTGAGCAGCTAGGGACACGCTGGCCCTGGGCTCCACGCTGTGCAGGACAAACCACTGCAGAAGAGCCTCCAGGATGTCCGGACCAACACTCTAGCAGGAGTCCAGGCACTGGGATCTCTGCCAGACAGCAGCAAGTGCGTCCTCCATTGGTCCCAGCCTTCCTGACTGGCAAGAGGGTGCCAGCTGACCAGTGTGCTGTTTGTTTTATTTTGCTTTGGTTTATTATATGGTGCACAGCTGGGGACAAGGCTCACAACCATGCCACACACAGCCTCCATTAGCGCCCTGCTCTGCCCTCTGCCCTGGAGGCGGTCGGCCTGGCCTTAACAGACTGTGTCCATGTGTCCCCGTTACCCTCTGGGTTTGGACACACTGTCGATGTTTTTTAACTCCAGCCACATCTCCATAAATAGCCCTCTTTATTAACTCTTGTAATGAGCTGAACTGTGTCCCCCTAAGTTCATCTGAAGCCCCAGTCCCTCAGTGGGTCATTATGGGGGGGTCCTAGTCTACATGACTGTGCCCTTGTAAGAAGTGGAGGTCAAAGCACAGAAACGCCAGGAACAGTCACACAAGGACACAGGGAGGAGACATCTGCACACCCAGGAGAGAGGCCTCCAGAGGTACCAGCCTGCCACACCAGGATGTCCAACTTCCAGGCTCCAGGACCCTGTAGATCTATGCTTGTCCTTGACAAGGAATCACCTGTCTGCCTCAGGCCCACCAGGCGCACAGCAGGACAGTGACAATGGCAGCTGAAAAGTGCCAACGCTTGAAAGGCCCAGGCCTGGTACAGTGTCCCCTCTGTATCCAAGTCACCTTAGCCCTGGAATTCTGGTAAGAAAGGCAAGTGTGAGTGTGAAAGTTCTGCTGAGTTCAGAGTGGTCAAGGAAGCCACGTTGAGGCACCTCCCCTCCCCTGTCTCACACAGGGGTGGGAATGAGGACAGAGAAGGCAGCTGCCCTATAGTCTTAGGTAGAAGTCAAGAGGAGCCAAGATCGCCCTTAGGGAGCCCTGTGGGGCTACCCAGGGCACTGAGACAGCCTTGGCTCAGGTGACAGGACGAGATTGTGTTCTGTGTTTGGTTACAGCAGGAAAACATCAGGTAATCCTGGGGCACTTTCAGCAGCCATCATGAAAGACCACAGAAATGCTAAACAATGGGTCACAGACACCCCTTTGCTCATTGTGCCCAGCCCTGGTCTGAGCCCCAGGGGTGCTGCTGGCTGGGCAAGAGGCCCCAGTGCTGGAGGGGCTGAGGAAGGCCGGCAGCGGCCCCCTCAAAGTAGGGCCAGAGGTCTGGTTGTGGCCACAGTCTGGATCCTTCTCTCAATGTCAGGTTGTTAAGTGTGTCATTGAGGCAGCCGTTCTCAGCCCCTGCCAGGGTGGCCTGAGGGCATGGACCTACCCTGTTTCTCAGAGACAAAGAAAGTCTGCTCCTCCCCAAGGCTGTCCCCAGAGATGATTGTAGTGTTGCCGCTTTGTGCATCCTCAAAACCATGCCCAAGGAAGCATGGGCGGAATGGCGTCCCAGCCCTAAGCCCTTTGGAGATAGCTGAGGTCAGGTTTGGCTGTTCCTTCTCAGATTCCCAGTCGGCGTCTGGGAAAGTGTTATCAATGTCTGGAAAGGAGGACTCTGTGAGCAATCTCTTCTGAAAGTGGTTGCCATTTGCATGCTGTGGCTGAAAGGGGTCAGGGAAGATGGCCCTAAGGGACACTTTGAAGGCTGTTGACCGCACTCCAGAGAGGAGGCTGAGCGGGCTGGGCTTTGAGTCCCCGAGGGCAGCTTAACCCAGTATCTTCTTTCCCTAGGACTAGTCATAGCCCACACCCACTTTAAAGAAGAGGGTGAGGGGTGCAGAGGGTGGGGGAGGGGGCAGACTCTCCTCCCTTGTGCCAAGAGCCCAAGTGGTTTTGAGCTTTGTCCTTGGGTTCTAGAAAGGCTGATGCCACAAGTTACTCTGCAGGCTGCTTCACCGGGCAGGCAAGGAGGGGGTGACGGTGAACATTTGCATTAGCAAAGCTCCCAGAAAGGGCCTTGGTTCTGAGAGGCAGGTGCCTTGGCTGACCAAAGCCACCTACTTTATGGTCCTGTTTGCCATCAAAACTCAATATGACTCCACTCTTCTTTTGAGAGGCACCTTCTGCCAACTCCCTGAGGAAAGCCCAGTGTCTCTGTACAGGACACTGACGATGCCTGCGGCCTTTTGAGTAGAAAGCTCACTAAGCATGTTCCATTGGCGTAGGGCTTTCCGTGTAAATCTACTTCCAGTAACTTCGAAGTCCACCTCCAGTCGGTCACCTTGCCTGTTTTATTGCCCTAAGCCATGGTATCCATATTATTAATTTAGGAAAAATACCTATGCCGTGTTTTCTTCGATGGTGTATTAAGTGTAAATATTTGCTCCATTAATTAGACTCAGTTTAATCCCCAAATCTCCAACAGGAGGAGCAGCCAGCAAGGACTAGATGCTAGTGGTTCCTGGAATATTCCCTGCTGATTGTCCCTGGGCCTTTCACCTGCCTCATCCTTGCAAACAAGCAAACAAACCAGAGGTTGAGGAAAGGCCAGTGTACCCAGATCATAAATAGTAAACAGAGTAAATTACAGCGAACCACGTACAGGGGCTTTTTCCTATCATTTCCATAGCCTTCTTGCTATTTCTGGTAACAGTGTGTTGCAATGTGCACGCAGGATGTAGTTGAGCTGATTTCAAATTCCAGGGAGATAAACGGAAGGCCCTACAGTGCCGAAGAAAGAGTTCTGGACTCAGAATTTCTAGAACCAGCTGGACCTGGGATGGAATCCAGGTTCTGCCACTGCCAGCTATGCGGATGTGGGAGAGCCATTTACTCTCTTTGTGCCACAGTTTCCAAGGTTGCAAATGGGAATAATAATCCCTATGTCAAATGGCTGAGGTAATAATAGAGATAAAACTCCTAAGGCGAACATTTAATTCTGGCTGCACTGTGTGACGGGAGTTCTCTGAGCCTGAGCTACCACCAAAGGTATTACAAGGCAGATGACAAGTTCAGAGGGGCCGTGTCAGCTTACAAAACCCAGGAAACACACAAAGCCCACCCTTATTTTGCCTTTTCCCCCAAACATAGCCAGAACAACCTGTGCTTCTCCTGTTACCGAGCCCAGAGTACGTGGTATAAGGATTTGGCCAGCAGAAAACAGGCGGCTCATGGTTGAGGACACCACGCTGCTCTCCCTTTCCCTCGAGGTCTTCTGAGGACATCCAGGCAAAGGTTCTGGCTGGGGTGAGGCCAGTCCCTTGCCACCCACCCCGCCCATGGGTGGCTCCCAGACGAGTTCAGGTGGGTCTTACCACATGACTGTAAGGTTATCGTGCTTGGTTAGACTATCACTTTCTGTCACAGCCAGAGATTCTTACTTGTATTTCCAATAGCAAGAGTCTGTTCTTTAAAAATAAAGTGAAAATGGAGAGAAAGAAATGGCATTCAAGGCACACTGCAGTGGGATGGATCTCGAGGACATGATGAAATCAACCAGCTACAGAGGGACAAATCCCCGCAGGATTCCATTTCTGGGAGGTCCCCAGAGTCCTCAATCTCCCACAGAGACAGGAAGCAGGATGGGGGGCGCCCGAGGCTGGGGAAGGAGATGAGAATCCACATTTAAGCAAGACAGTTTCATTTTGGAGAATGAGGAAGTCCTGGAGGTGGCCTGATATCCAAC
This sequence comes from Capromys pilorides, assembly GCA_004027915.1. Taxonomy (NCBI): domain Eukaryota; kingdom Metazoa; phylum Chordata; class Mammalia; order Rodentia; family Capromyidae; genus Capromys; species Capromys pilorides. Next base: position 7,785 of record PVKN010001669.1, read on the forward strand.
AGCGTGAATGTACTTAAACGCCCCCGAACTGTGCACTTAAACATGGTTAATGTGGTAGATTTTGCTAGGTATATTTTACCACTATTGAAAACTAAAAGTAAAGTTTGAAATAATGAGTTGGATTAAAGAAAAGCAGGAAGCAGTCTCAGCACAGGAGGTTCTCAGGTCCAGAGCCCTGAGACTGCATCTGGAAAATGTCAGATTGTCCCCTCACAGCACGTGGGGCACAGCAGACTCAGGAGCCAGGCCTCTGGAGTTCTAATCCCAGAGCCCTCACTGCTGTATGACCTCCAGCCCAGATCCTTACTCCTCTGAGCCTCGGTGTTCTCATCCGTAACATGGGAACACTAGTTGCCCATACTTCCTAGAACTGCTGTGCAGACTCGTTTCATGGACGTTTCTAAGGAGCTTGGAGCAGAGCCTGTTACACAATCTGCTTCCTAAGTGTTTGTTAAATAAACAGACATCCTCTCAAGGGAGGCGCAGATGGGCAGCTGGCCTCGTCTGCCCCTGGGTCCCTCCACAGTCTGAGCCTACAGAGGCCCTGCCCCAGTGCCTGCAAGTGCCTGGCTGAGATCTCTCCAGTCCTTTCCAGAACACCCTTCGGACAGCTCAATGTCCACCAAGGAGCAAGTGCCTACGCAGACCCTGGCACAGCCATGCCATGCCTATCACAGCCATGGGAAGAAGCGAGCCCTAAAACATGCAAGTGGGCGAGGAGCCAGGAGCCCAAGCCCTAGCCCTGCACGGCCCACTTATACCAAAGGTCTAGAAAGGATGGCGCGACAGGAAGAAAGCAGATTAGGGGCTGTCAGGACAGGGTCTGGGCCAGTGGAGAGCCACTGCTTGTGAGTGCCTGGATTCCAGGTGGGTCAAGGGCTCTGGCACTGACAGAAGCGACTGCGGCACCCACTAAGGATGCATTAATGAGCCGCATGCTTTAAAATGGCTAATGTCACATTACGTGACACTCACTCCATAGTTTTTAATTTAAAAAAAGAAAAAGATTCACCCAGGCCTGTCACTTACAGGCCATTTTCATCCTTTCCCAGGCATGCTCTTCTCCACTTTTGTGTCTCCAGCTACTCTGCGTGAATCCCCTAAAGCCACTTACAACCTGAAAATCCCACCTACTCTCTAGTCTCCAGGTCACCGGCACACCCCCATCTCCCCCCCCCCAATCCTTCCTCAGTGGACTGACAGAGAAAACAATGCAGTCAAGTTCCTCCAGGGCATGAGGTCCTAGTCTGGAAGTTGATTCTTATTCTAGCTTCATAGGAACTACTGCCCAGGCCCATTTCACAGATGTGCAAGTCAAGGTGCTGAAAAGTAGGCTGCCCCACTTAAGAGTTGTCCTTGTCTGTTCGACTGCTGAGGCCCTAAGCTTATTTCGTCCAGACCCAAGTGCTATGCCTCAGACCCCTCAGCCAGGGAAGGAAAGAACCCTTCCCCCGCAGGTGATCAAAGAGTCAGGCTCAACCAGAAACAGACTCCTAGAGACCAGGAGAAATCAGTATGTAAATGACCTGTGCCCCTGAGTGTGTTCTGAAGACAAGTGACAGTGGGGGCAGACTGCATGTGGCAGCTTGGTTGTCTCCAGGTTTATCTGAGGGTCTAGCAAAGGTCATGACCAAAGCAGGGAGTACCCTGAGAGGCACACACGGAGCTGTAGCTGCAGCTGCAGGCAGTGTCACTGTGAACCACAGTGCTGCTCACTACTGGTCCCCACAATGCTCCTGCCATCAAGCAAGAGAGGTCTGAGTGTTCTGCTGGGGCTTCTAGGCGTCAACTGCAAGCCCAAAGTCACCACGGCCCCCAGAGTCTAAGACTGAAAATCTGGGGAACTCAGCCTGGCCCAGATGGGCCTATTTTAAACCTGGGGCTGAGTGCTGGCCCCAGCCTTACCAGAAACTGAGTTCTCTCCCTCGCTTGCCGCCTTGCCGAAAAGAGAAAGCATTTCCCATAATTATAAGCATTGTGCAGCTTGATTACTGTACTCTGTAATGATGGCTGTGTGTTACAATGACACGCAGGCCATCTTCCTGCACAGGCCACTTGTCCTGCTCTGCTGCTGACATAAACATCTTTCCAGCATATGAAGGGGGCTCAAGACCATAGGGGCAAAGGGGCTGCAGCCAGGGGCTCCTCGGCAAACACACAGGGGGCTCTGGATGCTCCTCTTCTCAGCCATTCTCCTGGTTCCAGCCACATGGGCAGCCCAGCCTTCCCTAGCCTGGGGTCCTCCCCACATGATCACATTTACCAAAATAGCAGCAGAGATCAACCTTTTAAAAAATGAGCTGGTTCAGGTATTCACTAAAATATTTAAGGTCTGGGTCTGCGACCGGTGTTTTTGCATATGTTGGACACAACTGAAGGATTTTATCCCAGTACAACTTAATGGGACCAAGAAAATGAAAAGCAGAGAAAGAGGCTTCAATCTGAATGAATCAACATCAATTAATGGCTGCTTAACGTATTTCTGCTAATAATAATGCATCAATAATGTGCATCTTAAGGCTGGCTCAATATATAATGGCCCATCTCTGCCCCAAAAAGGTAAACAATGATGGTTTAAAAATAGTCCCAGTACGTATTTACATTTTTTTTCCCCCTGAGCCTTTTTGGTTTATAGTTCATCATTCCAAGGGTAAGAATTCTAAAATTTTCTCTGTGTATTTACACAACTGAGTTATGGCTATGTATCACATTAGCTATCGGATCCTTCCAAGAAAAACGAGTTTCTATCTTGACCCCAGCACAGCCTATGTCAGATGTTAAAGTCTTACAGAGTGAGTGTGGCCCCTGCAGGGACCTGGGCGGCCCTGGTCACACACAGCCACTGTGCCCTCCAGGAGCAGATGGGGGCTCACAGCAGGAGTTCTCCGAAGCTCCCAGGCACAGTGAGTCAGGAATGCCATCAGGTACCTGTCCCCTGACTCCCGAGTCCAGACTCACGAGGCAGGAAGGCAGCCCACTGCCCCTGCAGAGCCCCCTCTCCCGGTGTATTGCTTGGGCGGAGCCAACAGAGGGACATTTCTTTGTGATTCTGCTGCTAGAATGTCATAGGCTCAGTGCGCAGATGTCCCCAGTGTTGCCTCTGGAACCGAGAGGACCGCTCGAACTCCACACCTGTCTCCCACAGGGCAACTAGCTCTATCCCCACCAAGGCCCAGCAACAGCCCTGAACATGGGTGTTAAGTCGGTGGGCAACCCCAGGGTCCCTGGCATCAGCCCAGCTTCTCTCTGAGGACATCGCAATTGCAAGGTGACCTCCCCAAAGGTCAGGCTGGCTGCCCCATCCACTCCCGCTCCTGAGGCCAGTGAGCAGTCTAACGTTTTGTTTAAGTGATCCTCCTTAGGATTTACGGTATTTATTTGGAGATGTCAGGAGTGTGAGGTTTGTAGATACCCAGGCGGCGCCTCCACCACTCCTGCTTGCCCGCTCTCAGGAGCCTGCATCCTCCTGTCTCCTTGGCTCGCTGCCCTAAGCGCTGCAGCAGCACGCGGCCTGGGAGTGGACCGGAGGCCTGGCCCAGGGTGCCTGCCAGAGGCCCCCAGGCCGAGTTACCCGGCCTCCGTTCGTTAGAATCCTCAAACAGCAAGATTTTTCTTCCACTTTGGGGCAATTCTGTCCCCCTTTGTCCAGCCTCCTAAACTTTGCTGGGCTGGGGGCTGGACCACGTGCCAAGGATCCCTGGATTCCATTCAGGCCCCCGCTGACCTTTGACCACCAACACTTTTTCCCTTCCCTGGGCTTCGGCCTCCTCTTATGGCAAATTAGCAGGGTCCTGCCGCCTACGGAAGGGGGTCCGGAACGCGAGTCCTCTGCCGAGCCTCTTCCTGCCGGGCTTTCAGGGCTAGCTTGGGGGCCCCCTTAGTAGGCGCCCCTTCCTGGGGGCTTGGCGGCAGGCAGGCCCCACACGGCCGCTCAGGGCCCCACGGCCTGTCCGGACTGATAAAACCGTCAGAGAGAATTGCCCCGCGTAGCCGGAGGCTGGGGGCGGGCGGGACCCGCGGACCCGGAGCTGAGGCTGCTGTGGCCAGAGTCCCGCCGCTTGCGAGGCGTCTGCTGGCTCCCCGGCAGTAGCGCTGCGCGAGGGGCGGGGCGGGGCGAGGGAGGCGCCCGCAGGTAACCTCCAGGGGGGCGGGGAAGCCGGCCCGGGACCCCCGGACCAAAAAGCAGAGGGGGAGGAGCAGCGCGGCGGTGGCGAGGGCGGCCAAGTTTGGCTCCGCCGCGCGGCTTTGCATCCTGTCTCTGGGGAGAAGTAGGGGCACTGGTCCCTCTGAGCTGGGCTCGGACTTGAGCCCTTAGCCGCTGCAGACTTCCAGGTGTGACTTCGCCGTCCCCTGCCCTGGACCCCGCGTGTCCCGGGCGCGCCGCAGCCGGGGAGCGACACGCACCATGCTGGAGGGAGACGTTGGCCTGGAGGGGCTGTCCCCCGAGGAAGCCCCCGCAGCCCGTGAGTATCCTGAGCGGCGCGAGGGAGGGGGCAGGACCCAAATGCGCTGCCTGGAGGTCTCGGATGCCCTAGGTTGGCGGCTTCCCCGGGATTAAGGGGTTCAAAAAGAGAGGGGTCAAGCTCACTCCCACCCCCATCTCCAGGGACAAGGACCATCCCAGCGCTGCTCCCCAGTGAAGACCACTGAGGAGAGACTTCGTGGGTCTCGCAGGTCGCTGAGGCTCCGTCAGAGGGACAGAAGGCAGACAGAGTGACCCAGCGGGGCTGAGGCTCGGGCTGGGGCTGGGGCTAGGGTGGGGGGCGGTGCGGAAGGGCCCTGTGCCAGGAGGCGGCATTGGGCAGGCGGGCGTGCTGTTTCCAATCCCGGGGGAGCGTCCGCAGTCGGGCTGCATCCACGGCTCAGGCGGATGCTAGGTTTTTCGGATGTTTTTACAGGCGCTATTAATACACATAATATTTCCGTGCTATTCCGAAGATTTATTTGCGATATAAAGTAACTACTGGGACTCGAAGGCGTAATGGGAACGGTCCTAGAGCTTGCACAGGCAGAGACAGATGAGGCTTGGCTCGGGAGGGGGAGTCCCTGACTTCCTCCACCAGCCCTGCACATAAATCACGACCCTGGATATTTTTATACCAATAATTTTAAAATAAATGACCCAAGCAATGTTTGCTGGACGGTCTTTCCTTTCCCCGTTCAGAGGTTCTTAAAAAAACC
>PVKN010001669.1:13065-49317 GCA_004027915.1 Capromys pilorides
AGAGAGAGAGAGAGAGAGAGAGAGAACACCTAGAGGTGGCCAGGGTTCTCAAGTTCAAGGTAGAAAAGAAAATGTCCCATCGACTCTGGAACCAGCTGGACGCATGAGCCTGTGTTCATCTTGTGTGGACTCTGGCTCCATCAGGCCACGGCAGGGCTTTATACACTGGTGCTCGGGGCAGCTCTGTCCAGTGGGTGCATCACCATGCACATCACACAGAGAAACTTAGGCCACACAGAGTGATACTGGTACCAAGACGAAAGCCAGGGTGCCTGCCCCCAGCCCCTGTGAGTTTCTCCGCGCTCTCTCATTCCACCCCACCCAGAATGCCCCAGAGATAAGCCTGTGGCATGCCAGGGATCTATTTCCTGTGCCCGATAGTGTGGGCTCTGGGGGTTTTTGCAGTTGTCCTAAGATTGGGGCCCAGACCATTTCTCAGATGTGGGGATCCAGAGCCTCCCTCAATGGAGGACCTAACTGGATGGATGTGGATGGTCCCCTGGAGCCGCTGAGCCCCAGCCCTCCCTCCTGGAGGGCAGGCCCTTCCACTCCTCCGGCTGCACCTTGGCTGGGCAGTGGGCCGGCTGCTGGGAAGGGCTCTTGCCCTCTTTCCCTGCTCTGGGCCTCACCTGTGACAGGTGTCCAGTCCTAGGCCCCGTCCCACTTCAGCAGAATCTGCAGAGGGCAGGACGCCAGCTTGAGGTTCTTTTGGTGTGATGAAAGCCAGAGGCTGTTGTGGATATTTGCAGGTTCCTAGGAGGAAAGCCACAGACTTGCAGGACAGAGGCTGGGAGGAGAAGGTCACTTTGTCCCAATTTAGGCATCAAGCACTGAGGGCAGAAGCAGTTTCCATGTAGTGCAGTGTTGGAGAGCCTGGATCCCGGAGCTGACCTCTGATCCAGAATCCCAGCTTTGTTGCCTAGAGCTACGTGATCTTGACCCACTTGCTTACCCACCCTGTGCATTGCCTACAAAACCCTGAGGTCATTTGTTGTAAAGATAACTTGACTCTGTAGCTTTTCTGTCTCCACTCCCTGCAGTGTGCTGGAACCCAGAGTCACAAGGTGCGATGGCTTGTTGAGCGCCACCTCCCATACTGCCTTCTTCAGCCTCTCCCTTGTTAGATAGGGTGGTGTCTTCAGGCCCCCCCCCCTCCCCACACACACACCATGCCTGTCTACCCAGCTCTTTTCTCATCTTGTGAAAACTAGCCTGACTTCCTCCCTTCTCTGGAACTACTGAGAGCCCCTAGTCACAGAGGAAGGAGAAGGGAAGCGGCGTGAAGCCAGCTGAGCAGGGTGGTGCGTACGACCAGCAAGACCTGGCCTGCATCTGCCCCATCACCCTCCTCCACGTGTGCAAGAGGAAATTGAGGCACAGATCCTCTAGTCGAGGTCGCACTGCTGTTCAGTGTCCCAGGTAGGAGATGAACTCCAGGCAAGGTGGGATGCATTCGTCCCTGCGCTGTTGTCAGCCCACTCTGGGCGACGGCAAGAGCTGTCCTTCATGAAACTCGTTCATCCTCATTAGGAGAAACTATGCACCTGCGGTGGCCTGGCACTGTGCTCTTGGTCCTGGGCACACAGTGAGGGTGGGGGACAGAGCAGACCAAGCTCTCTGGACTGTCTGTGAAACATCTAGCCTGTTGGCTGGTGACGTACAGAAAGCAGAGCGGGAGAGAACGGGGCTGTAGGTGGAGCCGTCATCGCACAGAGGCATGGGTCACACACCGGCAGGAGCAGGGACAGGCATGCCAGGTAGAAGGAATGCAGAGTTCAATCATGGGCTAACTGGAGCTCCAGGAAGAGGCAGTGGGCTCAAGGAGCAGCCAGGACAGTCGGGGAGGGCAACAGAGGGCGGGAGGGAGGTAAGAGGGGACTCTGTGTGAGGGGCCTCTGGCTGCTGCAGGGACAGGGGTGCAAAGGCCTGGAGCAGCCACGTGACGTAGCTGCCAGGTTTGGATGGGGTCCCTGGTTGCTCTGCAGAGAACAGGTTCCCTCCCTACTCCAGATGTGCCATCTTGGGGCCCCAGGGGTGAGAGCTGTGCAGGTTGGGTGGTAGAATCTCAGATTCCCCAGGTGTGGGGTCTGAGAGTAGGAGAGAATGGACAGCCCCAAGCTCTGGGGACTGAGCCAATGAAGACAGGAAGGCCCCCTAGGAGCAGTAGAGTGGAAGGGGAAGATAGGCATGCGTTTTGGTTTTTTATTTAATTGTGGTCAAGTATGTGACACAATATTGTCATCATTTTAGTGTTCATGTCGCTGGCATTAACGACTCTCCCAGTGTTGTACAACTACCACTTCCATCTATTTCCAAAACTTTTTCCTCACCTCAAATAGAAATTCTGAGCCACTCAACTATGGCTTGCCTCTTCCCTGTCCCCTGCCCTGCTCTAAGGAGCCCAGCCACTTCTCTCTGCTACAGCTTGCATCTCCTAACATCCTCATGGCAGTGGTGTCCTACGTGCCCGTCCTCTGTGTCTGGCACGGTTCGTGTCACATGTTTCTGAGCCTGCTCCACACTGCAGTGGCTGCCCACCCTTCACTCCTGTATGGCTGAATCATCTTCCCATGTCTCACTCATGTCTCTAGCCCTAGCTCGGCAGGGCTCAGTAAAAGTCAGACGTGGACATTCAGACAGGAGGTAGCCTGTTCTCTTCGGTTGCAGGAGCTGTTTAGTTTCAGATCTTTGATTAAATCACTCCCTTTAACATTCCCTGGCTGCATTCATAATGGTAGCAGCCCCTTTCGACCACTGAGGCATGGAGAGAGAGAGCAAGGCATGGGCCCAAGCTTACACAGCCCAGAGACCTCTATGAATTGTGCATCTATCCAGAAGGGCCTGTCTGGCCCGGCCAGGCAGAGGACCCCTGGCTCTGCACTAGACACTGCAGCTCAGTGCTGCCCCCAGCTCTTTGGGCTGAAGGTGGCTCTCTGTGATTACTGGGCTGCTACTGGGGTGCACAGCCAAGAGACCCCCCGCGGGTTGTATGAGCTGCCTCTGTCCCATGCCTGCCTCTGCCTGGTGCTGCTTGCTGCTCAGCCTCGGCCACAGCCCGCTGCCTTCAGCACCCAGCGCATGTGCCAGGATGCTCACACTGTATACTGAAGCATTCAAAGCCTTCCCAGTCCCCCCAAGAGCCCCCTGACAATGGTTACATGGCCATTAGGTAGACAAATTGCTAGTTTCATCTGTTTGACCCTTGGAGGGGACCCACATGTACAGAAGTTGCCTAATCTGGTAATTTCATCTTTCTTTCTTTCTTTCTTTCTTTCTTTCTTTCTTTCTTTCTTTCTTTCTTTCTTTCTTCCTCTTTCTCTCTCTCTTCTTTCTTTCTTTCTTTCTTTCTTTCTTTCTTTCTTTCTTTCTTTCTTTCTTTCTTTCTTTCTTTCTTCTTTTCTTCATTGCAGCCTATGTAGACAATTGCTCCCTCTGAGCCTTTCACAGTGATCTGGCTGGGCTCTGGTTCCCACACACCGCACAACCCATGGGACTCTGGCACATGCGGGGCTCCAACCCCCGGAGCTGGCAGCCGCGTCCTAAGACCACTTCCTATCTATCTCTACCGCACCCGTTGGCCTCTGGGTATGGTGAGCAAACATTCCCCTGACATCCTCTCTCTTTCACACCCGGCTGGAATCACTTCTGCCCACATATGGCCTCTGGTGTGTAATGATTTTGCTAATGTGTTTGCGTGACACTTCAAGTTGAAAGTCTGAATGTGTAGCTTATCGTGGAAACCGAGCTATTGATGTGCTCTATTAGAAAGGACCTGTAATCAGGGATCGTTTTTTATTGTGCTGTGCTTCCTGGGCGGTGAGCGGCTGCAGATAGAGCTGAGCTAGAGCTGAGTGAAAGCCCAGGGTGAGGGGGAGCAGAAAGGGGGCCCAGGGAGCATGGGGGATCCTGTTACAGCCTTGGTCAAGGCGAGGCCTGTGGTGTTTGAGCCCTGAAGTGCTGTTGGTTGCTGAACCTCGGTCCTGTGCTCAGCTCCCTCCGGCCTCTGTCTGCGCCCAGGTTAGAGTGTGTGAAGACAGCCTGGTGCCTGCCTAGCATCCTTTTCTGTCCCAGAGATTCCATCCAGGACCTTGAGCACCTCTCATGGTCACAGGGCCTCTGGCTCCTCTGTGTTGTGACAGTGCCTCAGACCTTTAGTTTTGCGGCCCTTGACAGTTTTGTGGGGTGCTGGTTGAGTGTTTTGTAGACTGCCCCCACCTGGAAGTCTTTCTCATGAGGTGGATGAGAGCTTAGGCCTGGAAGGGGTGCAGTCACAGAGGTGAAGGGCCATCTTGGCTCTTCCCGTCAAAGGCATCTGCCTTTACACAGCAGACACATCCCCTGTAGGGGTGACCTTGAGCATCTGGCTGAGGTCCTGTCATTCAGGTTCCACTAGGAGTTCATTGTTTTTCTGTTTAACATCAGTTCTTTCTTGACAAAGTTCTGCTGTGCAGCTCAGGGTGGCTTTGAACTCAGTGTGTAGCCGAGGCTGGCCTCAAATTCACAGAGATTCTTCTGCATCACCCTCCCGAGTGTGGGGGTTACAGGCTTGCACCACCCTACCCAGCCTAACATCAATATTTAAAGTACCAGAGAGTTCTTTTTTTTTTTCTTTTCATTTTATGTATTTGGTACAGGGTCTCATTATGCAAATCGGACTCAAAGTGATCCTCCTGTTTTCAGCCTCCCCAGTGCTGGGATTACAGGCGTGCACCACCACTCCCAGACACTATTGCCTGCTCAGCATGCCCCAACACAGCATGCAGGACCAGGGGACCGAACCCCGCTCCCTGGTCCCTGCGCTTGCCAAAGCAGCAGGCACTTAGTCTGCTGAACTATCTCACTGGCCCTTATACCAGAGAGTTCTTAATGGGGTCTAGGAGATCTGATCCATTGATTGCATTGTGGATCGAACCCAAACCCCTTTGAATGCTAAGCAAGCCTGTGTCACTGAGCCATATCTGCAGCTCCCACAGCAGGTTTTAGATCAGAACCACCAACTTACGAGACTTCTGAAACCATTTTGATTTAATTTTGCTGAATTATGGTCATTCTGGATTCTTCTTAATTAGTGTTTCATTACCAGCAATTCTTCATGGTGCTGACAGACCATTGTGGTTACACATTAAGCAATATTTCCTAAGAAAAGAATAAAACTTAAAACTCTCCCTTGGACAAAGCTCCAGGTAGTCCCCTGAAGGATAAGTTGGATTTAACCCCACAGTGTCTGTTCACAGGGACTCCCTAGCATCAATCTCAACACGGGACATGTTTTGATAATTAACATTTTATTATTAACCATTGGAATGGGTATGATTCTGGCTTTAAAGAGGTTCATGAAGGCCTTGAATTCTTGCCAAACAACCCTGAGCAAGCCGGCCAGGCCCAGCCTTCCTTACTGTGCATGGTGAAAGGAAACTGGAACTCAGAGAGGCTGACTGGTGTTCCTTAAGTCATATGGCAGTTTGGGGGCAGGGATAGAACTCTAGGGTAGGGGTTGTTGACTCCAAATCCAGTGTGTACTCTCTCTCTCCCCTGGGCCCAGTCTGAGAATGATGACCTTGGAAGCCCCTTCAGAAGGCAGCACTGGGGAGGGATGTCACCCTTTCAAATAGGTCTCATGTACAAGCACCTGTCCTGTCTTAAAAGACAGGTCTTAGAGGCAAGTGAAGCCCTCAGCTTGGGTTCGGGGGCACCTTGAACACCAGTACTGTTACTGCTGCCTGCTGAGAGGTGCTGAGGTTGAAACCTTAATGAGGAGCATGGGTCCCCTACCTGGCCTCGGGTGCCCTGGGAAGTCTCTTCTGTGTGTGTGTGTGTAGTGGGGTGACCATCTGCATTGCTCACTTTGATGCTTTTGTCCTTATTCCTGGTGCGGGAGGAGACATTTTAGCTGAATCTGTGAGTCCAGTGTTTCCAGGAGGAAAATGTGGGTGGCCCCCAAGCGAAACCCAGGTTTGCACTTCAGACTCAACTCTGGATCTTAAAAAGTACTTTGTTGTATCCTCCCAGTTCCTAAATAAAAGATTATAGTCAGTTCATGCATGTTGGTAACAGAAAAGAAAATAACATAGATTGCCATCAGGTTCAAAGAAAATATTAAGCCACAGAGCAGGACCAGGGGCTGAGGAGCCCTAGGCAAGAGAAAGCAGAGTGCCACGGAGCTCTGAGAGGCCAGGCCCACTGGTACCTCAGGCCACTTGTGGCTCCAGAAGGTTTTCCCTCAGCGACCCCTTTGCGTGAGCACTCTTCCTCAAAGCACTCTTTCCCCATGTCTTGTTATCATTTTCTTGGTTTAAATGTCACTGGGACAGAGACCATGCAGGGCATGCCGCCCCCTGGTGCCTGCCCCTCTTCTGCAACATTAACCACACTTTGTGACTGGATTGCACAATCTCCAGCACTTCCCACAGTGAACAGCACATAGCAGACGCTCAGTTAGTGTGTGCCTGATGGATGGTGAGTCTGTGCTGTGGGGCTTCCTGATGCTAGTGGCCAGGGACCCATGGGACCAGCTGGGGTGGGACCTGTGAGAGTGGGAGTTGGGGCTGTTCTTGATACTCAAAGACCACAGTGTCTGATAACAGCACTAGGGGCTTCCCTGGCATGGGGATAAAAGGCTGGGGAGGCCCAGAGTATCCTCTGCCAGTGTTGGGCTGCATTATTTGCCTCTGAAAAGGTTCTGAGCCAGATATAACCAGATGCTGGCTTCTCCCAAGACAGGCATCTCAGCAAGGAGCTGACAAGGAACTCCCAAAGGAGTGCTATGAGAAAATTTCTGTAACTGTAACTCTGTGAGATTTACTTGTTGGACAGGAATACTAAAGTGGGGGCTTAGCTCCCCAAAGTAAGCCCTGGGGAAAGATTGATCCTTAGATCTTTCTTCTGAGAATGTTTCATTCATGTGTTGGTCCTAGCGGAATGATAGGGGAAGGCTTTCCTACCCAATCAGCAGTCACCTGGGTAATTTAAAAGTTGGGGCCTAATTAGCATATGAAAAGCCCCTGGAGCTCATCAGTCGCCAAGAGATGCAAAGTGAAACCACCTTATGATACCATCACACATCCACCAGAGCACTAAAAATGCGAAATCCAGGAGATACCAAGCTTTTACAGGAATGAGGAGCAACTGAAATCCTTGAACAACAAACAGTGCTTCTCAGGGGAGTGTAAATTGAACCTCTGGATAATTGATAATTGTATCTACTATTGAACAAATGTATACTCCGTGGCCCAGAAAAGCTGCTTTAGGCAGACTTGCAACAGAATCACGGACACATTGTAAGGTTCCTTCCTCTGCCTCAAAAGAGAAGTGGGAGAAAAGTAAAGAAACCCTTTATTGCTTGGTTTGAGAGGGCTGCTGGAGAGAAGCAAGGTCTCTCCAGGAAGAAGCAGGCCAGCAGGTCAGCGAAGAATGGATCCCCTGGGTTGGGGATGGAGCTTGGGGTGGCGGGGTGGCCTAACAGGCGCTGATGGGGGAAGGCTTGGCCCCCTCAAAAAAAGCGAAAGAGGAAATTCATGGTTAACCAGGGGAACAAGACGGAAGTCAGTCTAGGAGCGGCGCATCGTTGGTCTTGGGATCCCTGCGCCATGCTGACTGGCCGCCATGAGGACCCGCAGAGCATGCATAGGTGCTGATCCCGCCTCATATCCTTCCGAAGATGTGTGTGTGGGCAAGTACTCCAAGCAACACCACCCACAGCAGCCCCGCACCAGTCATCTTTCCATGGGGACAAAGTACCTGCCAGATAAAGCTTGCAGGATATAAGGTTTTATTGGCTCATAGTTTCAGAAAGTTTAGTCCATGGTCAACTGGCTCCAAGCAGGGGAGCAGCATGACAGAAAGACATGGAGGAGGAAGGCTCCTCATCTTGTGGCAGCAAAGAAACAGAGGAGGCAGGAAGATCAGAGAGCGACCAAGTGGCTGGGGACAGGATACACCCTTCAAGGTGTTGGCCAATAAGACCTACTTCTTCCAGCCGGCTCTGCCTCCTATAGCCATACAGATATGAACTCATCAATGGATTAATCTATTGATGAAGTTATGCCCTCATGACCTGGTCAATTTGCCAGAAGTCCCACCTTTGAACCCATTAGCCTTTTGGAGGACATTCTAGATCAACCCATATCATTTTACTACTTGATCCTGAAGATTCACATCCATTTCATTATGCAAAATGCCCGTAGTCTATCTCCAAGGGTCTGCAGGGTCTTAATGATTCCAGTATTGTCGGTAGTGGATGTCTGTGATTCCAACACTCTATGAAGCTGGAACAGGAGTGTTGCAAGTTCATGCCCTGCCTGGGCTACTGTTATAGTTCATATCTAGATGTCTTCCCAAAGCTTCATGCATTCATAGATGGGGCTTTTGAGAGATGACTGGACCTAGGGTGTGTGAATGTGGATTAAGAGTATGCTACTTAGGTGAGTCTGTGATTGGTTTGATGATTTTCTGGGTGTAGGTATTGAGAAGCCCCATCTTAGATGTGGCTGGCACCAACCAATAGGTTTGTAATTGGGATAGAATATGAATAGCTTGGTGGTCTAAGCACTCGCTTGACAAGCACAAGGACCCAAATTTGATCCCCAGTATTCCATGACGTGCTAGCCCTGGAACCCCTGGCACAGCTGGAGAGGCTGAGACAGGAGGATCACCATGAGTCTGAGTTGCATAGTGAGACTCTGTACCAAATAAATAAATAAATAAATTTTTCAAAAAGAATATGAAGGAAAAGATGGGAGGCATGCTGGCTCCTCGCTGTTTGCCAGTTCCTGCCTCCTGCCTTCCACACCACAAAGCGTTTCTCCCCTGTGATGCTTCTCTTTGCCATGCCGCCCTGTCTTGCACCAGCTGCCTATGGACTGAAACCTCTACCAACTGTAAGCTAGAATAAACATTTCCTCCTTTAACTTTCAGTGTCAGATATTATGTCTCAGCAACAAGAAAAGTGACTGAGACACCAACTTAACCACTTAGCAAGATCGTGGCTCAAAACCATCATTCAAAAAGGGGTGGAGGACTGGGGATGTAGCTGAGTGCAAAGGCTCTGGGTTCAATCCCCAGTACTGGAAAAAAAAAAAAGTCCAAAGTCTCCTCTGGGACTCAAAGCAAACTTAGCTGGGAGCCCCCATAAAACACAGAAAATAAGTTACACAATTCCAAGATAAAATGGTACAGGATAAACATTCCCATGCCAAAAGAGAGGAATGGAGGTAGAAAAGACTCAGACTGAAGCAACATTAAAACCCAGGAGGCCAAACACTAAGTCCTGTAACTCTATGTCCGGCATTTAGGACGTGCGATGGCATGATGTAAGTTCCAGAGGGCTAGGGTGGCCCTGTCCCTGTGGCTGTGCCAGTTGCAGCCCACACGGCCTCTCCTTGGGGCTGGCTTTCCTCATTCTTCGCCTCTCAGAGTCCCTGTTGTAGTTTCGCTTCCATCATTTAATGTGTTGCCCTCTTGGGCACTCCCGGCAGGTCCTTCAACCCTGTCCTACGTCGCCTGGCTTCCCAGACTTTCCTTTGAAATCTGGATGGAAACCTCCATGACTGCACAACTCTTGAATTCTCTTGTGTCTGAAAAAGCAGCATCAGGTGAATGATGTGGAGGCCGGCCGCCCGTTTAGCAGAGAGAGGCTGCGCCTTCTTGGACTCCAGCTGCACTTTGGAAAATGCTTCCCTAGGCAGCCCTGAGCGAACGGGGCACCCTGGAGCTCTTTTCTCAAAGTAAAATCTTTCACAGGACTGTATACTTTGACACACTTGAGTCTGCAATAGGTAGGTAGGGTCTTGCTGGTTCCGAGACGCCTTCAAAGTATCTTTCTTATTGTCCTTATGCAAAGGACTTGTTTTTGTCTTTTAAATGGCATTCATCTCTTCAACCACATCTTCCTTGGCCCAAGCTTTACAAGTGCTTCTTAGAAATCCATACCATACGTTTTTTAAATCTTCTTCTCTTTCCTCCTAATTGTAAATCTGGCTGAAAGCTGCCAGCAGTAGCCTGGCCATAGCCCAGCATTGTGTCACCTTGCAATTTCCTCTATGAAATGATTGTGTCTAACATCTTTAAATTCAGTCTCCAGGTCTTAGGAGATGGACAAAATGTAGACAAGTTCTGTACCAGAATGTCCCATGGATAGAATGGCTTCTAGTCCAGTTCCAGTAAAGCCCTCACTGACATGAAACCTTAGGAGCACAGTCTTTGCTATCTGAATTCCTGTCCACCTTCTGGTCTTCTTACCCCGTATCACAACTGCCCATCATTACCTGCTCATAGCCATCTAGGATTTCTCTAGTTCAATTCTCCAAATTTTTCTTGTCTTCCGGCAAATGAGCTCTAAATGTTTCTGAACCCCATGGTCAGGCATAGCCGAAGCCAGGGCTGTACTTCTCGGCAGCACTCTTCTGTGCTGCTCTTCATCATTGGGCACAAACAGGAGCAAGGGTTTGTTTGGGAGCATGGGTTCAGCTTATGGTTGGCTCACTGAAAGATAGAAACATCATGGCAAAAGGACAGAGCAGAGGGACGTGGGGTCACTAAGGGCACGGCCTCAAAGGGGGCATGGGGACCCACGCCACTTCCTGTCTCAGTCTTTCCTTCCCGGCTTCCATGCTCTGAGCAGCTTTGCTTCACCACACATTTCCCACAGTGAGTTTCTGCCCTATCGCAGGCCCAAAGCTATGGAGCCAACGAGCAGTGGCCTGAGCTTCCCCAGACTGTGAACCTTTTAAGTTGATTCTCCCAGGTATTCTGTGAAAATCGCAGGAATCACTCTCTCAAACTGAACAGCTATGAATGCAACTTTACTAATAATTATAGCAGCTACTGTTTATTGCATGGAACTTTATGCCAGGTGCTTATTTATGTACCTTGCAGGGATCTTCTCATAACTTGTCATCAGCCCCTACAAGGGAGTTGCTACTGCTTACCAATGGGAAGCATCCAAGGTCAAATGCCCAGGAAGTAGGGAGATCAGGGTCCAAGATGGGGGGAGGTCAAAGTTCAAGGGGGTCAAGGTTCAAGTTGCACCAATGCCTTGCAACACCCTCAGCCAACTGTCACGTGACATGGTAAGACTAAAGCATTCCAGGTGTCACGTGGCATAACTGCTTCTCAAGCCTTGTAACCAGGGACTACTCCAACATGGTTCCCTTCAAAAATATCAGGGAGCAACAGCAGTGCCCTTCGCGTGGCTACCTTTTCTCTCCTTAACGCTCAGCAAATGGTTGTTTGATGCTGGCACGGATGTTGTTTCATTTACGCCTTCTCTGCATGGTAGATATCATGCTTACCATTTCACAGGGAAAGCCACTACAGTTCAGAGAGGTTAAGTAAAGTGGCCAGGGTCACACAGCTTGTATAACATATCAGATCGTAAGGCTTTTCTTTGCCAACTTCACAGTCAGGAGGAGGTGACATGTTTCTTAAAATGCCAATGAAAAAAAAGTTGGTTGGCACATTGTCCTGAATTATTCTAGGGCACATCTGTGAGAAATTCCTCCAGTTTGAAATCTCTGTGGACTCAGCCAAACATGGCCTCATTGTTGATCTTCAGATGCATATTTTTAGTGTGAGGTGGGTTGTGTTTATTTTTTTGATGAATAGCAAAATGAGGGTTCTATAAATAAAGCTGTGGCTTTTACCCCCTTGTTTTATTTCCTGTGGACAATTCACAAGTGACTGACCAGTCGAGTTACTTTGACGGTTCTGGAGAATTCAAAATGGAAAGTTCCTGGGAGTGGCCACAAAGGAAGGTCTGGGCTTCAGAGCGCTCCAGCGCTGAGACGTCAAAGTCCAGGCTTCAACTGCCCGTCCCTTGCCAGGGTAGACTCCTCCCCTCTCGGTGATGACAGGGGCCGGAGGCTGCCGATTAATTCATTCATGTCTCTCTTAACAAAGAGCAGCCTGCTTGTTGAATTGAAAAAAGCACAGACAAAGTAATAGATCCATTCCTATCATGCCATCTACGAGTCTGTGTGCCCCAGCTTGGGGTCACAGAGCACCAGCCAGCGCAGCCCAAGATCTGCAGGTCCTGGGCTGGCAGGGCCACTGATTAGGCATAGGTCAGATTCAGCCATGGGAAAAGCTCTTTCTAAGGATGACTCTCAGTGACACTGCACACTGCTGTCAGTCCCCATATGTGCTTTGTTGGCTGTAGCCTGAGCCATCGCAGAGGTCAGATGCCTGTCTCCACCTGCAGGCTGCCCCTGCCTGTGCCCTGTGCCCCACATGGGAATGCACCCTGGAGCAGCTGCCTGCTCAGCAGGTGTCCTGTCGCTAGCCTTGCTCTCTCCTCCTCTATCACACTGCTGCCTCCAGGCCTCGCCCCACCTGCCCCTGTCTCTCCCCTGTCTGGTCTCCTCCTGCTCCCAGCAGCCCCCTGCCAGGCCTAGGACCACCTGGGTGCACACTGCCCACACTCCTACCCTGCCTGGCAAGGTGTTTGGCCCCATTCCCACCTCCCTGACCCCCATGCACTGGTGCTTGCTTTCACATTCTGATCCTCCAAAGAGCTTTTATTTAGCACTTTTAAAAAATCATTATGGTTAAAAAATAAATAAATAAATTTTAGCATGGTGAAATTTTAAGTCCCATGTTTAATTCCCCAGAGGTATGTAGTCTATTTGGACTGCTGTGCGGCGAGCACCACCATCCATGCCCAGCACATTTTCATTTCCCCAACCTGGCGCTCTGTCCCCACTACACAATGACCCTCCACCCTGCTCATCCAAGCCTGTTTCAAGTTTCTAGGACTTGAGGACCCTAGGGATCTTACAGAAGAAAAAAACCTATATAATCCTCCAATATCTGCCTTTCTGTGGCTAACTTAATTCACATCAGCCTAACTGAAGATCCATGATGTCATGCATCACAGAAATTGCCTTCTGTTTAAGGCTGAGTGGTATTCTATGGATTATAGAGACCACGCTGTGTTCTTCTCTCCCTGTCAGTGGATACTCGGGACACTTCCACCTTTCGGTTGTATAATGCCACTTGCCACTGTGAACACAGGTGTACAGATACCTCTTCAGGATGATGCTTTCAGTTCTTTCAGGTATTGTTATGATTCATATCCAGATGCCCGTCAGGAGCCTCCTGCGCTCACAGATGGGGCTTTCAGAAGGTGACTGCATGTGGCAGTGGTGTGCTTGCTGTGCTGTCAGGAGGTGGTGTCTGGTTAGAAGGGAGGGGTCACTGGCATGAGACCGAAAGGCGGCGTCTCCTGCCAGGAGTCCTCCTTCCCCTCCCTGCTTCCTGGCTGCTGTGAGATGCGCAGCTGTCCTCCACGCAGGTCCTTCTACCAGGTCCTGCTGCCTTGGAGCCAATAGCCTATGGGTGAAAAGTGAACCTCTCCTTTTTGAGTTGTGGGGATTGAGTATTTTGTCCTAGCCAAAAGCAGGTATAGAGCTGGGCATGGAATTGCTGGATCAGAGGATAATTCTATACTGTTCTCTAAGGTGGTTCAATTACTTTACATTCTATCAGCAGAGCACCACGCTCCGACATCTCTACATTCTCCCCAAGACTTGTTATGTTGGGGCTGGAGAGATAGCTCACTTGGCTAAGGCAAGCTTAGCCAAGCACAGGGACCAACGTTCAACCCCAGTACCACATGTTGCACCAGCCCCGCCCCGAGGGTGGGCTGAGCCAATCTAGAGTCATGTCATAGTGGCACAGGCCTATAATCCTAGCCCTGGGAAAGCTGAAAGCAGGAGGATCACCACGAGTCTGAGCTGCGTAGTGCGACCCTGCAACAATCAAACACATGAAAAAAAAAAAAAGACTTGTTATTTTGTTCTTTAGTAGTGATCATCCCTGTGGGGGGTTCATGGGTTTCTCACTGTAGTTTTCTTTCTTTCTTTGTTTTTACTTATTGTGACTTATGCCAGCATTTCTCTGATGATTGTGATGTCGAACTGGCTAGCCACATGCATGTCAACTTTGCAGAAAGTCTACTCAAGTCATTCGCCCATTCAAAAACAGGGGGTTGGAGTTCGCGGTGCTTGCACTGCAGGAGGTGCTTATACACTCCGCATATTTGCCTCCCACCAGGTGTGTGGCTGCAGGTGAGCTGCCCCTTTCACTCTGCTGATTCTTTCCTTGGCTGTGCAGAAGTTTTGACATTTGACGGAGTCTCGCTTTGTCTGTATTTGCTTTGGGTATCTGTCCTCAGTGTCCTAAGAACTATTTCAAGGTGGGTTGCGAAGCTTCCATGCTATTTTCTTCTAAAAGTTTCTTTTGCTTTATGATCTTCATTTAGATGACTAGCCCAACCCACTTCTTTTATATGTGTAGTACCGGAGATTGGATCCAGAGTCTTTACACTGAGTTACAGTCCTGGCTCTTTTAAAGTTTTTAATATTGAGACAGAGTTACTAACTACTCAGTCGAGCCTGAAGCTTAATAGTCTTCCTTCCTCAGTCTCCTCGACTGGGACTTTGCCACCACACCCTGCCCCCTCCAACATCAAATGGAGTGGGAGAACTTTATCTTTGGTGGTGCCCCGTGGCATGGAGGCCTTACCAGGGAAGATGGTGCTGTCCCGACTGCCATTGTCAGCAGGTTAGAAGTCCTCCCTGGGTCTGCTGTGGCAGGGCTCCCCGGAGCACAGGCGAGCCACTCTCCAGCCTGCAGCCTGTGCATCTGAGTGGGGGAGGGACAGCGTGGAATGAGTGGGTCAGTGCGGCCCTGCGGCGTGTTCTCCAGGAAGACAGAGGCTCAGGAGATCAGCGTGGACCCTGACAGACCTAGGGGACAAACAACTCAGGCGTTTGTTCCCTTTGTGCCCTGACATCTGGAAATGAGGGCACATTCTTGGCAGTTTGGTCCCGTTTCCTTTTCTTAACACCCAGCAGGATTCCTGCCAAATGGGAAACCAAAGCACAAAGGGCATGGTGGAGTGGCCTTCCTGGGTCACCAAGCATAAGCTGTGACCCACTGGGACCCTGGTGGTCAGGGAGACTCTGTGCTTGCTGAAGCTCTCAGGGCTGGGATCCTGAGGGAGAGATCTGGGAGTCTGCCTTGGATATGGCAGTGGGAGGTGGGGACCATGGAAGGGTTCAGCAGGACACTCATGGAGACCCAGGAGAAGCCCCTGTGCTGTGTCCCCCCACAGATGCTGCTGGTCGCTGTCTAATGGACCGAGGCATTTGTCTTGCTCAGGGCCTAGGTTATCCATCCTCTTCTGGAGCCACCTGGAGCAAAGGGAGTGCCTACGTTCTTTGGAAGGCCTGCAGGGCTTGTCCACTGTTGAGGGGACACTTGACTATCATTTCTCTGTGGGGACCTGTGGGCAGAGTCTGGGGAGAGGCCTGGGGCCCTCACAGCCTCCAGGAGAGAAAGATGTCTGGCGACAGCCTTGGAAGTCATGGGAGGACCCGTAGGCCTGTCCCTGTCCCTCCAGCACTTAGAGGCCCCTCCCACCCAGGTTCCTTGTCCCTCCTGTGCCCCCTGCTGAGTCATGCCTCCCTGGAGAGCTACGCAGGCTGCAGCAATCCCCTTGTCTGGGGTCTCCACCAGGTTCTGTTCGCATCTGCAAGACCTTGCTCTTCCACACTAAGTGTTTACCAAGGCCACTGTCATTTTTTCTATGGTGTCATTTCTCTAGGATGGGAGCTCATGGGGCAGGGACTGTGGACTGTACTCGATGTTGCCCTCCGGCACCAGAGAGACAGGTGTGTGCACCGAGCAGGCGCCCGCTGCGAGCCAACCAGGGTGGGGGTTGGGGGCTGGGTGCCAGGGAACCTGAGAAATGTGTGGGTGGAGCTCAGAGGACCTCTTGGAGGGAGCAGCCATCACCCTGGATGAGTAAGATTTAGGCAGAAAGCTGCAGGAAGAGTGCTGGGAACGAAGGGACTGACATGCCCAGGGCCTGGGGAGGGTCAGAGAGCAGGAAGGAGGAACGAAGCCTCAAGCTCGGCTGTGGCGCTGTGGGCAGCAGGTGGAAAGTGGCCTCCGGCAGTGTTGCGGGTGTGGGACATACAGTGTCTCTGAACTGGCTGAGGAGTGAGAAGTCACTCATCCCCTGTCTAACTGCAGTTTGTAGACAAGCTTCCGGTGCTCACAACAGCCACTGGCCTGCCCTGTGCTGGCTGCCTCCCTGGGGACATAGGAGCCAGGGTCCATTCATGTCCCCCACTCTGGTGCTAGGGACCTGTCCTTCATCTACATTTAATGGTTACTTTCCCTTTCTCAGACGGCTAGAAGGACTTAGGTAAGCACTCCCAGGTGGTATGTCACAGTCGGGAGAATTTCTAGGTGTTTCCAAACCTTAGTACTTTAAAAACATAAATATTTAAAGAAGTCCATCATTTACTTCCTTGACGAAAGCCTCAAAAGTGTATTCTTCGATCCTCTCCTAAAATCCAGCAGCATATGGAGTGCTGAGTAATGCCTGCAGCGTTCCCACACCTAAGAGGCCCAACAGACAGTCTCAGTGACACAGCTATAAGCAGAATTGTTGCTTGTTGAAGGCATATGTGCTAGGAATTGAGATCCACCCCTCCATCAATCTGTCCCTGAATGTATCCATTTTTCCATGTATCCATTTAATGTTCTATTATGTTTCTATTATTCATCCATCTTACCATTCATGTATTCATCCATTTGTCCCTCTATTCATCTGTCCATCTGTTTATTTTTCTGTCTGCCCATCTATCCATCCAGCCAGTCAGCTATCCACTCATTCATTCTACCCATCAACTCACTGTCTGTTAATGCATGCATCCACCCATTGGCACATGTTTCACCTATCCATTCATTTTTTCATCCGTTCATTCATTCCCTCTTTATTCACATATATAACCACCCCTCCATTCATCCTTCTGTTTGAAAATTAGCATAGTGATTCCACTAGAGCAAAGACCAGCCTTGCTTTGAGGGAGCTCATAGTCTTGGTGGAAGGCAGACAATCGGCTGCTGTATTTCATTTATCTGCAACGGTGATAGATACCAACAAGGAAAAGGGTGGGTGCTCTGAGAGTTTACACCAGAAGAATGACTCAGTTGGTGTCATGCAGGGGTTTGAGGTGACATGTTTTGACTGGGACCGGAGGACAGGTAGGAGCTTGCCAGAACATAGCATGGAGAACATGCGTTAGGCAGAGACACTAACAAATGCAGGAAAGTCTAGGCAACCACAACAAAGTCTAGTAGCTTCAGCAGAGTGGCCCGAGCCTGGAAGCTAGGTGATGGGGCTGGGTTGTACTGAGTCTTTATTACATATTGGGACTTGATCTTAAGGCAGAAGGCCAGGACAAAATAGCAAATAGGAGGGCCACAATCAATGTTGTCTTGTGTAATGGAGCTTTAATCTTGACTTTAATATACAAGACACAGAGAAAGGTACACAAATGGTTAGCAGCCCCGCATTAGTTATCCCAGGCTGCTATGACAAAATGCCACAGGGTGGGCCACGAAACAGCAGACAGGGCTTATTTCTGGTGAAGCCTATTTCCTTGACTTCTAGTTGGTGGCCTGGCTGCCTTTACCCTGCGTCTTCCCGTGGTCTCTTCTCTGCACAGGGAATGTGGTCCATCATGGTCATTATCACACAGCATTGCATTTGTAGACCCTCACTGTGTGGCCCAGCTTGCTGCTTGTGGGCAGGCAGGTGTTAGAGCCAGCCAGGAGGGGCAGCACTGCCCTGCTGGTTCTTATGTGGGTTTTAGGTGAGACTGTGGAACTACTACTGGCAATGGTGGGGGAAGTGATTAGGTCACGGGCTCTAACCTTATTGAGTGGATTAACCCACGCATGAGGTTATGATTTGATTACATTATTAGGAAATGATGGAAATAAGATTTAGGGCCTTGTGGAAGGGCAAGGCTTACAGAGTATGACCTTGGGGGCCATATCTAGACCCCAGCTCCTTCCTTTCTTGCTCTTTCTCTCCATCTGCTTTCTGGCCACCATGGTATAAGCAGCTCCACCATCCCCTTCACCATGATGCTTCTGCCTCCCTCAAGCCCACAGCATGGAGGCAGCTGCCCATGGGTTGAATCCTCTGAAACCACCAGCCTAAGTAGTCTTTCCTCCTCTAACGTCATCTGGGCATGTGTCATAGGATTGCAG
Source organism: Capromys pilorides (assembly GCA_004027915.1). NCBI lineage: Eukaryota > Metazoa > Chordata > Mammalia > Rodentia > Capromyidae > Capromys > Capromys pilorides. Next base: position 31,135 of record PVKN010001669.1, read on the forward strand.
AACTGACTGATGCCCTCCCCACCCCCCAGGACCTTGTGGGAAGTGGTCTTGCCACATCACAGGATCTAGTTTCAGCTCTGGGAGTGACACCACTCCATTTTCCAAAGTAGCTTTTGCACTGGACACCCCCACAGCATGCTCAGGACTTCTGGAGGCTCCACAGCCCCTATACTCATAGGCTTTGGTCACAGCCCGAATAATGGGTGGAAGGCAGTGCAGCCAGATGGGAGGTTGTGCTAGGACCAAAGGGAGAGAGCAGTGGGCATGCCTGGGCTGGTGGCCATGGGACGGAGACAAAAGATCCTATAGTTATGTTGAAAGATGGTTCCTGGGGCACAGCACACCTTTTTTCACAAAGGTCGAACTCTCCCATTTTGTTTACAAAGTTGTGTTTTTTTTCTTTTTCTTTTTCTGTCTCTTTTGTCCTTTCCTTACTCCATCTCACTCCTTGAGAGCCACCGCTGAGTGTTCTTGTTATTGTCATTGTATTCTGGACAGTCTTAAAACCCTCAGGCCACAGAATAAGACAGGTCAAATATGAACGAGCCTGTTTCTTGGGAATGTCCTTCTGTCTTTTTGTGGACCAGTGCCTAGTAGTGCAGACCTACTATGTGCAGGGCAGGTTTTGGATAATCCCAGTGACTAAGGTTTACTCTTGATCTCGTGGGGTTGTACTGACTAGAGTGCCAGAGCCCAGCATCATGGCACGGACTGTGTGCTGTGTGCCTGCTTGCCAACTCATAGGGAACATGATCCCCAGAATGGAGGGGCAAGACTCATGTTCCTTGGCCTCAAACTTAGGCTCCCAATGCCACCTCACCACAACTCCCATGTGTCAACTCACTTTTCCCCAGGGGGCCATTTATATACGAGCTCAATTTTCTGGGTTCTGCGCAGTCAGTATAGAGGCAGAGCAAAGCATCTCCTGCTTGTAGCTGGAAAAGGCGGGGCTTACATTGTCACAGAGCCTGCAGCAGTCCCGAGCCTTGTGAGGGCCAAGGCCCTGGAGTATCTGGGAAAAGGGCCAGCCAGAATCTAGGCAGCCCCACTCAGAGCAGCATGGAACGTGTCCATGGCCACAACTGCGAGGCCCCTTCTACTCTCACCTCCTCCGCTGTTCCTTTCCATGAGACTGCAGGAGGGTAATGACTGTCCCCACTAAGCCATCAACTTGCGCAGACCTCGCGAAGATCATGGAGTGCACTGCTCTGCCTCCTGTGTTTTCATTTTGCATTTGAGCAAAAGTAAAGCTTGCAAGTGTCCTGTGGGGAGCAAAGACAGCGGCCAAACACCCTGGTGGCTCCTCTGTTCCTCTGACCCCGGATGTGGAAGCAGAATGTGTAAAGCAGTCGGAGCCTCGTCCGCTCAATCGTGATGGGAGGTCCGGAGGCAGGCCTGGGATGCCGAAGACAGGAAATTCTGCCTAGACAGAGAAGAATGGGCTTGGTGGGGCCTAGGCTGCCACTCTCACTTGGGGGCTCCAAGAGGGCAGAGGACCATCATTACAGACTCGTTCCTCTTGCTGTATGTTTTTTCTGCCTAGAAAGGTTGAAGGGGAATAGGGCCCCAGCCAGGAGGCCTCGTGCAGGCATGAGGCGCACGCGGAGCCAGCAACAGTGGGCAAAAGCAGAAGGGAGCCTTTGAGTTGTGTAGCTCTACTGATCAACTAGACCACTAGGTACCATGCCGACGGTGTCAGGCCATGTCCTGGCCAGCCGCCCATGCCAGCTGTGGCTGCTCTCCCAGATATCCTGTCCTGCTTGATTTCTCTACCTAGCAGAGATTGCTTCCTGTCCCACTAGAGGGTTTATTTATTTCTCTGTTTTATTTTTCCCCATTTTTCTTCCCCACTGGAGTACAAACTATAGAGGGTACAAGGATTTGGTCTCTAATGTTCACTGTTTCTTCCCTCCCCACTTAAAAGATGCCTGGCGCAAGACAGGGCTCCTCCAATACGCGTATGATGGATGAGTGAACTCACACGGGTGCATCTGAGGCCCTGAGCTGTGGAGATGGGCCTTGTAGACTGTGTGAAGCCCAAACACCCGCATGCTTTTCCTTGCAAATGTTGGTAGGACTGTTTCTTTCTCTTTTTACCCAAATGGAAAAGAACAACATCTACACAGTGAATCACAAAAGCAAACTCAATGTGAGTCAAAGATCCTTTTATTTTATTTATTTATTTATTTATTTATTTATTTATTTATTTATTTATTTATCTTTTGAGGCAAGGTCTCACTATGCAGCTCAGGCTGGCCTTGAGCTCACTTTTGTAGCCCAGGCTGGTCTCAAACTCGCACCGACCTTCCTGCCTCAGCCTCCCAAGTGCTGGGATTACAGGCATGCGCCACCATGCCCACCAAAGATCTATTTAAATTCTGAGCACATTTTGAATTTTCAATAAATCCCATTTCAAAGGGCCCTCACTTCCGATGCCAGGTCCTCACACCTGCAGTGACCGCCCCTTCCCAGATGACCCTGAAGGGTGTACCTTTGTTCCCACCACAAGAGAGTCTTTCTTATAACCACTGTATCCCATCAGGGCCATTTTGAGAAGAGGGGGAGACCCTCACAGATTCAAATGAGACCCTGTTAGAAAGAGTTTTGAGATGATTCTGGGTTTGGGGGCCGCTAGCTCTCTGATCATGAGGGGAGGTGACATGGGTTGCTTGCAGGCTGGGTCCTTCCTTGCTGTTTCTACATTCCCACTGCGTGCTCTTTCCTCTGGCACTGTGCCTGGCAGCGCTCAGGATGGTGATAGTTCCCCCCACTCTAATCCTGCCAGATGTCACTGAGAAGAGTCCTGCAAACCTGGCTTGGACACTGATAGCACAAGCAGGAAGTGCAGTGCCGTAGAAGCTCTGGGGGCTGACTGGTTTGTTACTGCTGTGGAACCTGGCCTATCCGGTTGATATCCATGGGTGACAGGAAGATGGAAGAGCATGTCGGGAGCCAAGATTGGAGGCTACTCCCTGGGTCTGCACCAACATGACACCACGTATTAATTGTGTACCTCTTCATCTGTTCCGTACACCATTTACTGAGGGCCTGCTAAGTGCTGAGTCCAGAGTGTGGCCCTGGGGATGCAACTGTAAATAGACCCTGCAGTCTCGGCCTGCAGGACCAGGGGATTGTAAAATGTTGTAGTAAGGCTTCAGAGTCCTTGGTGCCGGGCAGGCGTGTGGCTAGAGAAGGCTTCCTAGAAGAGGTGCCCCATTCATTCATTCAACAGTAAGCTTTAGGCCTCTGGAAGGGATTTACCCATGATCTAAGCATCTTGGAGGGCAGAGGAGAGAGAGAGAGAAGACTTCTCACACATTCATTTGTGTGGATGAACAACTCCATCACACACATGCACGCACACATGCATACATGAAAATAAAGTGGGAGCAGGGAGGGGTGTCCCAAAAAGACATTGCAAGGACACATTGCTGCTGCTCCCATCTGCTCTCCTAATGCATTGGAGCTCGGTCACCCCAGCTCACATGAGCCAAGCGTGTATCTTCTAGGTGCTCCATCTAGTCACATCCCTGTGGAGAGTGGTGGGAGAATTTACACCAGGCGACTGGGCAAGCCCAGGAAATTAGGCTTGATGTGTTTTGTCTCCCAGCGGCCCAGTCCCCGCCCACCACTCTGGAAGCTGGGTGTTCCAGGCCCCTGGGGTTACTCAAGGGCAGGCCCATGACTTCTGGTCATCTCATAACAAAAGCTTTCCCAGCCACTTTTAATCACAAAAAATAAGTCTCCTGTGGATAATAAACTGCCCAGTCCCCTAGGAGACCTAGAAAAGCACCATTTTCTCTCTTTCTCCAGCCGGGCCAGCTGCCTGTTGGAGGCTGGTGGAGAGGAGCTTGATTGTGCCTGCCTTCAAGGCCTGCTCTGCTACTCCCTCTTCTCCAGCAGGGTAGGGTGGGGTGCAGGCCCAAGAGGCTGCAGTCTGTTGGGACAGGCCCCAGGGAGTGGCCAGGGCTGGGCTGGTAGCTTCCAGCTGGGGCAGGTTCTCAAAGCTCTTTTTCCCACTTCCCCACCCCTGTTACTGTGAATCGAACCCCATCTTTGCACTGAACTATTTCCCCATCCCATTTTTTAATTTTTAATTTTGAGACGGGTTCTGGCTAAGTCACCAATTTGTCCAGGATGGGATCAAACTTGCAATGCTCTTGCCTCAGCCTCCCAGAGCCCTGGGATTACAGGTGTGCACCGCTGGGCCCAGCCGAATGCGGACGCTTTCGAAGGACTTCTGTTGTTTGTTGCTTTTTTAAATTTTTTTTATTTTATTTTATTTTATTTTATTTTTGTCTTTATGAGACAGGGTCTCACTGTGCAGTTCAGGCTGGCCTTGAGCTCACTTTTGTAGCCCAGGCTGGTCTCGAACTCGCACTGATCCTCCTGCCTCAGCCTCCCAAGTGCTAGGATTACAGGCGCACGCCACCACACCTGGCTATTTTTATTTTTATTTACTTATTTATTTATTTGTTTGTTTGTTGCTTTAGATCCCAGGGTAATAAAAACATCCAACCTGGGTCTTCCTGCTGATCTCAACCAATAGACCCTAGGGTCCATTCCTTCCTGGCCAGCTTTCCTAAGGGCCTACTTTAGACCCATATGCAATCCTCAGACTACCTCTCCAACCTGCATGCCTTGCTGTTAGTGGGGTGCGGTTTCCATTCAGCACAGCCTCCATTTTACAGTGCGGAAGGCTCTACCCTGCTGTGTGCTAGAGATGCCTGAGGCTAAAGGCAAAGTCCCCCTCACCCCTTTGGTCCTCTCTCCAGCCTCCAGTGAGGAGGACCCAAGGGGAGGCAGCAGCCCTCACTGGCTGTCTCCCGAGAAGCTCCCTCCCTGTTCTCCCTTGCATGGTGCCCGGCTGGGTCACTGGCTGGCTGGTCTCCACCACCCTGGCATCATGCAGGTGGTCCAGCAGCCCACTTGGAAACCTTAGCCCGAGTGACTCCCTCAGAGCCTGGTGGGGTGCAGTGCTTGGGGCAGCACCAGACATTTCAGAGGGGTCGGAGGAAGCCATCTCTGAGCAGAGACACAGGAACACGTGATGATCCTCTTCACGAAGGTGTGCGTGGCAAAGAAGGCAGGAGCTAACTTTACTAGAAAAGCCGGCTCTCTAAAGACTGCTCTCTCACGTCACCATGAATGGTCACTGTTTCCTTCAGTGCTCCTCATCACGAAGTCCTTGGTTATTTCCAGGCGGAGCTCTGAGCTCTTCCTTTATGGAGACACCAGGACGTAGTGCCCGTGGGAACTGGTGTAGATTTCCCACAGAAGTCATATAACTTACTCAAACAACTTCTACGAGAGCAGGGATTTGAACCCTTAATTTCCCAGCTCCTGTGGTTGCTCTTTATTATCCTGTCCCCATACAATTCTCCAGCAAAGAAAATATATTGATCTGTAGAAAGTTTAAGAAAATTACGTAACTTTCAAGCACAGGGCTCTGCTTCCTACTTAGGACCGAGCCTTGCACTTCCTTGTAAGTTTCAATTGTCAGTTTCCTCATTGATCCAATGAGGAGTCTTTGTTGGATCTGCCTTGCCCTGAGGGGCCAGTGCTCACAGGGTACTATTTTGACCTATATTTTAGCCCCTCCTCCTGCTTTTTCTTTTGTAAGCTATATATAAAATTTCAATTTTTAGAATGAAGATTATTTTTAGCTCTATTAAAAGAGATAAACAGAGGCAGAATGGAAAATAAAGTGTATTTTTAAATAAACCAAAGGCTTGGTTCGCATTCTTCCCCACAACCTGGGTCCAGTTAGAGCAGCCTCATTATTTTTAATGCGTCCACTTCCTCAGCCTGCTCTTCTTCAGTTTTTCCCATGTTCGTCGTCTGAGAAATCCCAGTAGTGAGGCTTATTAAACATCGGCCCTTCACTGGGCAGGGCCCAGGAGCCAGCTCTAGCCCCTCCAGAGGGCTCTAGAGTGGACGCCAGGGCCAGGGAAGCCACCCCTGCAGCTCACTGCTGCTGCAGCCCCAGCTCCTTCGCACCGCCCCCGACCCGGAAAGTCCGGAGTGAGTGAGCATGTGAACAGAATCCTGCAACACAGAGAGAGCTGCTGTCTCAGGTGGGCTCCTCTCCCCAAAAGACCTAAATGCCAGCAACAGGAGATTGAGGAAATGAAGCGCAAGGTGCCCTTCTGTTTGAGTTCATCAAATACAGGCCAACAAAGCACAGCTTTCCCTCAGAATAGTGCCCCCTCCCCCACCTCACTCCACATCCTGCTCACTGAGATTTCCAGGGGAGACAAAATTCCCAGAGAAAAAAGGGGTTCCTGAGATCCATGCTGGTCTACAGACGGCTCTAAGAGTCAATAAGACTCATTCAGATTGGAGCTGCTGGTCTCCTTAGCCTATTGATTTCAACAGGAAGGACTTGGTCTGACCTCCCTGCTGCTGTCACTGCCATGGGGGTCCACACAGGAAGTAGTCACTAGGAGTCAATGAATAAATACACGCGGGTGATGAGTGGCCTCCGTGATCGTCTGTGCCAGCTTCTGTTCCCAAGCTTGGATGTGTTCTCACTGAGCAGGAGTTACAGACAGAACAGTGGCCAGGTCTCCTGGCCATGGGACCACTAACTGGCATAGAGGATGGAGGCTCCAGACAGAGTTAGAGCTGCTTAATCACTAACCTTGAGATGGGAAACAACCCTGGACTTCCAGGTCAGCCCCGTGTAAAATCACACCTCCTGGTAAGAGGAAGAGGAGGGGGAGGGAGGGTCAGGAGCAGAGAGGCAAGAGTGGAAGCAGCCACGGAAGAAGGAATAGGGGCACCTCCGGAAGCTGGAGAAGTCAAGGAAGCCGATGTCCCCTGGAGCCTCCGGGAGGAACCAGCCCTGCTCCCTCCAGCTCTAGCCCAGCAAGCCCTGTGTCAGATGTCTGACCTGCAGAGCTGCGAGAGCGCTTTGTGTTGCTTGAAGCCCTCGAGCACAAGGTGACTTACTGGAGCACTACACTGGGAGCCGAGGGAAAGGTGACCAGGGTTGCACGGCCCTGTGAGGCTGAGCAGCCTTCACAGAGCGCCTGCCATCTTTGCCGGTGGAGCTCATTTTCCAGAAGTGCAGCTCTGCATACACCAGACACAGGCTTTGCCCTTCATAGCCTACCAGCCAGGGGGAGCCCAATTAAACCAAGCTGCCCAGAACTCTTCATAGAACACGTAGCCAGAGGCTTCTCAGGTGGGTGTCCAAGAGGAAGCTCAGAGTACAGCTTCCTCAAACCCAGGTGACCCAGACCTTTGGGTGGGACAGTGGTCAGGTTTTTTTTCCTCCAGGGCTGGGCTGGCCTAGTACAAATATGGCCCAGTTGCTGCTGACGTCACAGCTGGGGAAGATTGGCTTTTGTCCTGCTCTGGTTTTGGAGTCATAGCCTTGTGCTCAGACTGCAAGACTACCCATCTGGGAAGATCTCAAGTTTATTTTAAGAAATGTCAAATATTTAAACCATCACTAGATGGCTTAAAAATAAAGGCACTGTTAATAAATTCATGTAGAATTTTCCTTCCCAGAGTCTGCAGGGGAGTATGTGCCTCTGTCCCAGGCAGATGCAGGCTGAGAATCAAAGAAAGCAAAGGGCTTTCTAGAGTGGGATGAGGAAGACCGGCCTGTAGTGAGAATTTCTGCTTCAAGTTTATATATTGGGGGTGGTTCCCACAAAACCAAGGCTTGAGAGTGTGGTTTCCATGCAGCCCACTTCCGAGGATCAGGAGCATTCAGCTCTTATGTGACAGGAAACCCAAGACTAGCTTCAGGTACGGCTGCATCCAGGCAGCCAATGTCAACAAAAGTCGTATCTTTCTCCATCGCAGCTATTGTTTGGGTTGGGACCATCCTGAGAAAGACTCTCTGTGGTCAGAACAGCCAAGCGTCCACCCCTGCTCTGTGCAGCCCTGTGGACAGGGAGTGCTTGTCCCTGGACCTTCCTCCCAGATGTTCCAAGATCAGCTCTGATAATCTCGACTCACATCTGTGTCCATTTCTGCATGAGTCATGGTAGCCCGGGGGATGCTCAGCTGTCACTGGCCAGAAGTAGACCAAATGGTCTCTTCTGGAGCCTGGAAGATCCCCTGTTCTGAACCCCAGGGCTGAAAGAGGCAGCAGTAATTCCCTGAGGAATATTTAGAGAGGGTAGTGGGGGACGCTCAGAGGAAGCCCTAGATTTAAGCTGCACCTCTGCCAACAGCTTGCCTGACTGAGTTGTGCCTGCTCTGGAATAGTCACAACACACAGAAGCCCAGGCTCAGCTGGCAGGGTGACAGTGCTGGGTCCCACACCCCCAGCTGCCTTCCCTGAGAGGAGAGCCGAGCCCTAGCTGGAGCCCTGTGGCTTGCACAGGGACAGATCCATCTGTCCCCATAGGCTGTGAGCTGGCTAGTCAAGGACCATGGAGAACCCCAGCGACCCAACAGATATCCTCAGAGGACACATGGGAGAGGCAGGTGCTGCAGGGACTCTGTGCTGGGATGCTGGGTTCCCATGACACCTGAGCACCTGAGGGTCTCAGCTGGAGGAGAAAACATGGACAAGTAAATACAGTGAGGCTCCCTGGCCATCCAGGGAGCTGCCAGCAAGAGTGGCGTGGCCCAGCCCAGCACTGAGACCCATACCAGCTCTTCACCTGCCAGCTGTGGCCCCTTCAGGCAGGTCACTGGACCTCTCTGGGCCTCGGATTCCTCCCCATGCTGGGCGTGTGATGGAATATTTAGCCTAGAAGGTGCTTGTGGGCAGCGACCTCCAGAACCTTTATCCCATTCTCAGGCATGGAGGAGGGGCTTGGTGTCTGCTCAGTCACAGTGGCGAGCATGGTGGTGGCAAGGACAAAAGCGACAAGGATGAGGGTAGTGGTGGTGATGTTCCTAACAGTGAGGGCAATGACAGTGAAGAAGACATTAACAGTAATGATGTGATGATGGCAGTGGTCACGCTAGAAATGACAGTGACAGTGATATCGACAGTGGTGACAGTGGTGGTGGTGCTAGGGACAGTGTCCTTCCTGCTGCTGCTGTTCACGAGGCTGGTGTCACCTCCTCAACCTGATTAGCAGAGGCTTCTGGGACAGACAGTAGCTTAGAGCTCTGTTCCTGGTCCTCAGCGCGTTGCTGAGCTCTTCTGAGCTGATTTCTACCCCAGGGCCTTTGTACTTACTATTTCCTCTGCTGAGACTGCCCTTCCCCAAGGATCCACGTGACTCGTGTCTTTTTCTCATTGAGATGACCGCTCAACTGTCAGCCCCTCAGCCAGATGTCCCCTGGTTCCAGTGAGTGTGATGGCCACACTCTGAATCACCTCTGCTCGCTTTATCTCCTCGGGACTCATCCTCCTAGGCAGGCATGCAGTGAGTGATTTATCGCCCATCCTCCCATTCACCAGGTGAGGACTGCTTTCTGAGATGCCGGCACACAGTGGGCCCCTAGCTTGTGACTCATCAACTGTGGTAACTGTTTCTGGGTCCTGGAAATGCTGACCAGGTCACGCCTAGGCGATGGGTGCCATTGTGGGTGTCAGCCAGGGATGGATGCTCAGGGAGGCTTCAGTCTCAGGAGAACATCTCACTCCTGGGAAGGTGAGTGGTGGCCTAGATGGAAGGGGTTAACCCCGCCTGCCACTCCCTAGGCCCCTGAGAATCGTGGTCTGGGTGGCGTCATCCAAGGCCTTTGTATAATTGCAAGTCAGCTGGAGTTAAAACCTCTGTGTTTTTCATTTACATTTAAAATAATTAAGCTAAATACTCCCATGCTATTTCTTTTCAAAAGCGTGTTCTTTTTTTTTAATCTTAAAAAATAGATCATTTCATTACGAGTTAAGGCACTCTAGGTTTCTTTCACTAGAAATATGTCCACATGAACAGTTACACTTTCTTACCCAGTGGAGCTGGACATATTTCAAAATCAGTCAGGTATGAAAATACAGTGTCTTCAAAGAGAGACCTGTCACATGTAAGCCTTTGTGACATTAGATAATCAGCAGATGCTGCTGGGGTCCTAGTGTTCATGTTAAGGGCGCGCCTTCCCCCACCCCCAGCTGCCACTTTTCTCTTTTCCAAAATGCTGAGGACAGGTGTGTGTGAGAGCAGGTGTGCAGTGCCCGCACTGTGCCAGGACTCCACGGCCCACAGCATCTGCAGCCTGTCAGCCTTGGCCTCCACCACTCCCTCACACCGGGAGCCAAAATGTAGTTAAGTTGCAGGGCCGGTGAGATGGCTTAGTGGTCTAAAGCACCTGCTTAGTAAAATGTAGGCAACCTCAGGGACCACAGTTTGATCCCAGGCACCACATGCTGTGCCAGCCCCTCCCCCAGGGCGGGCTGAGCTGGCCATAACATAAATAAATAAAGTTTAAAAAAAAAAATAAAATCACTGTGGTAGGGCTGGGCAAACACAAGGGCCTGAGTTCAATCCCCAGTTCTGCAAAAATAAATAAATTAAAAATAGGGGCTGGGGAGATAGCTCTGTGGCACAAGTGCCTGCCTGGCAAGTGCAAGATCGTGAGTTTGAACCCCGGTCCCGCAAAAAAAAAAAAAAATGTAGTTAAGTTGCTGGCCCGCAGCGGGCACGGTGACACCAGCTACTGGTGCTAGCTGGCAGTGGGCATTGTATTTTGGGCATTGTATTTTGTTTCCCTATCAGACAAACACTGAGAAGCCTAGATGCTGGTCCCATCTGGGCAAGCAGGACTGGCAGGTGGGGTGCTTATGTGGCATGGAGGTGACACCACTTAGAGGTGAGAAAACCAAGGCCCAGAAAAGTGGAGGGAACTGTCTGGAGCCACACACCTCCTAAGAAGTGACCCAGACATCAAGCCCAGATCTTCAGCCCTAAGGCCACATTCAGTCTCCCCAGGGACAAAGTGCTGAGTTCACTCCCTGGCTGGTGGCCCCTGGTGGTCTGGTACCCAACTCTGATTTCTGAGACTCCAAGTTGCCTTGCCCCACTGCCCCCAGGGGGAACAGGCTCCCAGCTCTAGCTCCAGGCTCCCAGCTCCCCACCTTGGTAGACCCCAAAGCTAGAATAAGGACCCTTCTGAATCTTGAAACCTGAGTGTGGACACTGAGAGGAGTGGAGCTCAGCAGCCTACACTGACCAGGGCTGAGGTGGGGCCACTGCTGTCTCAATAGACACTAAAGTCCTTGGAGGTGGCACCAGGCTACCCCCACCCCAGCTCCACACCCTGTAGCAGGCAATGACTGAATCCTAGCTGGTGGGTGAACCCATGAAATAGGAGGAGAGCCTGCAGTGCACAGGGTCAGGCAAGTGAATTGACCAGCCCAGGGGACAGAGACGAGGCTCCCTAACAAAAGCCAAGCTCCTGCTGTGGGCATCTGCTTGCCTATGGAAGGAGGGACCCTGTGACCCATCCCAAGAGAAAACCAGCCAGTCTCAGCTTCAGCCCTCAGTTGGGCCTCTGTGGGCTATGACTCCTGGTGACTTGAAGTCCCGGCTCTCACAGGCGAGATTCCCACAAGCCACCCTGGCCACAGCAGCCCGCAAGACTCTAGCTGCTAGAGTCAAAGCTGTGACGGTCGTGGGCCATGTCTGAGTGCACCTACTGGACAGAGAATTGGCCTCTGGCAACTCCAAAACAAAAATCCCCCAGTGCGTGGCCTCTGACAGCAGAAATGATTCCAGTCTGCAGTGCAGCAGCACAAAAGAACCACGGTGCTGCAGCCCACCCCGTGCACCCTGCCCCACTCACTCATGCATCCATCCAGGTTTACTGAGTACTTATTATGTGTAGGCACTTACCAGGCTGTAGTGCTTACAGAATACAGTCCTAAGTGCCATGTGGGAGGTGGAGGGAAGGACCCAGGTAGTTAAAGCAGTTTCCGCTGGCCTCTGCTCTGAAGGGCTTCTGGGAAAGTAGGCAGCATGCAGAGGAGAGACAAAGGATGAGCCAGGGTGGTGGTGCAGCTCCAGCTGCAGGGCTGAGAAAGGGCTTGGCAAGTTTGAGGACCAGAAGAGAAGCCCCTACAGCCAGAGAGGGGAAAGGGCAAGGGATGAGGTGGGCACAAGTCCAGGCCATTGCTATACTCTTGGCATCTACTTCTGCAGCCTCAGGAGACCAAGGATGGCTTTTAAAGTCATAGGAGGGAGATAGCTCAGTGGCATAAGTACCTGCCTGGCAAGCGCAAGGTCCTGAGTTCAATCCCCGGTACTGCAAAACAAATGAAGTCACAGAAGGATCTGATCTGGCTCTGCTCTAGGTCACTGGGAAGAGGACAACTGGCAGAGAGAGCGAGGAGATGGGAGTCAAGTGGGGAGGACAGGCCTGGCCAAGGCAGATGGGTGCCAGGCCAGCCAGTGGAAGAGGGGAGAATGTGAGAAGTGTGATCTACAGAGCCATCAAGATGGAGCAGGGGAAGGCATCCATCCACAGTAGCGGGTGCCATTTACAGAGGCGAGGCCGCCTGGGGAAACGAGGAGTAGCCCAGGGTCCTTAGGCCTGGAGTCAGGCAGACTCAGGCAGTTCTTGTGGGTCTTGTGGGCAGGAGGAGAATGCCTTCTGCGTGTCCAGTTAGGTTGATGGGGGGATAGGAGTGGTGCAGGTGTAGATGGAGGAGGAATGAAGAACAGATGGAAAGAAGGGGAGAGGAGGAAGCAAGGGGAGAGGGCCAAAAGGCAATCTCACCGTCACAGAACTGTTACAGAAGTGTCCCCAGGGAGACCAGGTACACAGCGTGGTGTTTCCCTTCCAGCCTCTTCTCTTCATGTGCCACTGACAGCATCCCCAGGTCCTGCTGGGCCAAGTGAACCAGATGACACATGCCCAAGAGTCAGGCTCTGTGCCTCTCCTGAAACTTGGCATAGGCTGTCCCACTCAGTCTTCCTGTCAGCTCCCCACCGGGCTCCTGATCACCCCCTTTTCCTGACAAGGAGACTTAAGGCTTAGAGCATAAAATACCTGTGCAAAGCTGTAGAAGGCACAGACAGGATGGAACCCCCTCTTGCCTCTTGCCTTTGGTTTCCTCAACACCAAGAATCTGTATCAACTTTGTGTGCCTTCGTTCATTCTATATTAGTCCTTGATGTTTATTTTTTCTGCTTGTACCCAAGAAAACTGGAGAGCACAGGAAGAGGACTTCTTCCTTGTTGCCCTCGGTGTTCCTTCCAGGAGTCTCTGGCATAGTGTCACGCCAAGGAGCTTATGTCCCTGGCACTGAAATAATGGTAAGGACAGAGAAGAGTTTTTCTTTCTCTCATGTTTGCCCAGTGCCTGGTGAATAGTAGATAGTAGGGCTTGGGTGGATGGATGGATGGATGGATGGATGGATGGATGGATGAATGGATGGATGGAGAATTGGGGTAAGTGAGTGCATGGATGGATGAATAGACAGATGGGCAGATGGATGGATGGATGGATGGATGGATGGATGGATGGATGGATGGATGGATAGATAAATAGATAGGAGGATGGATGGATGGATGGTTAGGTAGATAGACAGATAGAAGAATGAATGGACAGTTCAAGGGATATATGGATGTGTAAAGAATGGATGAAGGAGTCAGGAGATGGATTGATCAATAGATGATTGGGGGGATACTCTGCTTTCCAGGAACTCGCAGTACTATAGAGCAGGGATTGGCAAACTCCCAGCCATGGGTCTTTTTTGATAAAGTTTTATTGAAATGCATTCATGTCTACTCATTTATATATTTCCCGAGTGCTTTTGCAGTTGAGCCTTTGCTACAGAAACAGCTTCTCGTGACCTGTCCAGTCCTTGACAGAAAATGCTGGCCAGGGCCTGCTCTGGAAAATAGAACAAGCACCTGACTCAGGGAAATTCGAGGTTGACAGTGGCATAATCCATCTGGCAAAGGCAGGCATGGTGTCCCAAGGCCTCAGAGAACAGTGAAAGCCCTCAGATCTGGGGACTCAGGATAAGTCACAGATGTGAGTCAAGTGGCAGCTTTGGCACCTGGAGGCCCCCAGAGGCCAGGGGCGGGGTGCAGACATGTGTGGACTGTGAGGTCAGCGTGGGTGCCACCATGCCAAAAGAAGAACCAGCTTTCCTTCTGCCCTGATGGAGCTGGCGTGTTCAAACCGAACATAAATTATTCAGCACAAAAAAGAAAGGGAACAATTAGGCATTGATTTCCATCCACCTCCTGGAGTTAATTTCCCTTCAAAGCCACAAGTTGGGTCTATCTGCACCGCAGGAGAGGGGCCGGCTCATGGCTGGCCGGAGGTGCTCCTTATGCTGACAGAGTGGATCAAGGACATTCATCAGGAAGGGGAGTCCTGGGAGGATGCCCAGGGAGCCGAGACAGTCTTCCCAGCCTGTTCACAGAACAAGGTTCCAGGTTCTGCACTAGTAACTGTTTAGAGCAGTAGGGCTTTTGCATCTGAGGCAGGGGGATAAACCCAAAAATACAGATGCAGCCCAAGCTAGGAAAACCCTGGCAATAGGCAGAGGCAGAGCCCAGCCCAGCAGACCTGTCTATTAGTAAATATTTCAGAACTGACAAATATAATGCTCTTGCCACATCACAGGCCCAGGAGGGGCAGGACTGGTCAATAGCAGATAGTAGTGCTTGGATTCCTGCCCCTTCCAGCGCTGAGGGTTTCATGTACCCTTGGCTTGTGGCCATGTCACCCCGAAGCTACCTGGCACTCACACCCTTCTCCCTGCAACCAGATAGCTTCATACAGGGGTACTGTTGGACGTTAACAGTCTGCAGTCCACTGTGATGGAATGCTTCTTGATCAAGCCCCCACCCAGATCCTCTCCCTAGGAGTTCCCCAGCATGGAGAGGCAGTTAACAAAGGAGAAACCGGTGCTACCTCCAGCCAGCTGAGCCTGGACCCTGAGGAGCTACTCAGCCGCTGCACAGGAGAAAGGACCCCTGGTCCTGGTGTGCAAGAGGCTTGTGACTCCCAGTGTACTTCTCTCCCTTTTTAGGAGAGCACCCCATAACCTACGTGTCAGAAGAGCCAGGGTGAGTTCTACCTGCTGTGGGAGGTTCCTGGGGCGCAGGTACCACACACTCAGCAGCCTGAGCCAGTAGGCCCTGCTTTCTCCCAGTGGGGTCCAAGCATCTGCAAGGCCACACTGCACCCCCTCCAAAGGCCCCAAGGAAGGTCCTTCCTGCCCCTTCCAGCACTGAGGATTTCATGTACACTCGACTTGTGACCATGTCACCTGATTTTCACCCTGTTTTCATGTGACCCGATGTCCTTCGCTTTCCCTTGCATCTCTGCCATGTGTCTCCTATAGGGACAATTATCATTTGATACAGTTCACACTCAGAGAATCCAGGATGATCTCATCTAGAAATCCTTAAGATGTCATCAGTGACTCTGACTCCCAGTAAGGCCACATGCACAGGTTCCCAGGTTGGGACATGGTCACTGCTCAGCCCACAAGTAAACAAGGGCCAGTAGGAAATTTTTCTTCCTTTTGTATGGGGGATGAAGACAGAAGAGCTGGGGACCATCTGCTGGACACCAGCTCTGACACTTGCCTGTGTGTCCCTTTGTTGCCCTGCTTCTCTCCAGAGGCTGGGATACATGGCAGGTTTGTCCCACACTCAGCATCCGAGATTCAGCTGACAGGTGCTAAGTATGTGCTCAGTAAGCTGAGGGCAGCCTGTGGGTCTTCTCGGCCTTCTCAGCACTCGGCAGTCTCCCTGCTCCCTGGTGCAGAAGGCCCAGACCCTCACAGTGTCCAGAGATGGATGAGAGGTGGCCTTGTGATCCCATCTCAGGTATCAGCGCGGGGAACCCTGAAGTACAAGAGGGGGGAGGGCAGATGGGAGAGGCCCATATGGCGTGCTCAGGGGCTCCTGTGAGGACGTCTTTGGACGTAGAGGTTGGGAGTGCTGAAGAAAGGGAAGAGGTGGAGTCTGGGGTAACTGGCACCTATGGGTGGACTGGAACGATCAGAGAGATGTGATGACCAGGATGAAGGTAATAAAGGAGAGCAGGAGGGCTGAGCTCACAGCCCACATGTCCTGTTCAGCAGGGGTGGGGGCGGGGCTGGAGAGAGACTGCCAGGCCCCGCAGGGGCCAGAGGCAAGAGGAGAGATCAGAGGAGACCTCACAGGAAGAGTGTGTCCTTGGAGGTCCAGCCCTGTGGAGGAAACGTCCCCACCACGTGCTGGCTGAGGGACCCCGAGAGAGGGGCTGCCTGCCCTTGATCTTGACCTCCAAACAGGTTCCTTACAACCCAGAAGCACTACGCCCAACACGCTGGGCAAAAGCCCCCGCCCGGAAGAACAGTGACCTCAGTGGCCGCCGAGAGTTTCCGGGTGCTGGGTTCCTCATCAGTGCTTTACGATGTGTGCCCTCGTCACTCTGTATTTGACAGCTGGGTTTCCGTAATTGATTTTCCGGTGGGGCATTGACACAGGCAATATTGAGGCTCAACATTTACACTTGGTGGTGAAAGCCGATCTCTCACCCTGCATCCACAGAGAAGCAGTGGCATGTAAAGCATAAAATAACTGGCTTGTGTGGGGCATAGCGGTGCACACCTGTTATCCCAGCACTCCCCGAGGCTAAGAAGAAAAGAGCACAACTCCTAGCCTGCCTGGGCAGCTTAGAAACTAAATGAGATCCTGGTTCAAAGCAAAATTTTTTAAAAGGCTGGGGTGAAAGGCAGTGTGAGAGCCAGGGTTCAATCTCTAATACTGCAGTGTTTTGCGGGGGTCAAACTTGGGACTCTGTGCTTACCCAGCAGGCATTTATAACACTGAGCTTTATCCCTGGCTCCTAGGACTGCATTAAAAAAAAAAAAAAAAAAATGCCCTGTTGCATCCAGATACTGAACTGTGGAGAAAATACACACACTCATAAAAAGAGGGCGCAAACTCGGGTAACCAGAACAGGATTGCACCAAGAGAAACATTTATCTTTTCCATCGGGGTGAGGATTCTTATCTGTTTCCATCACTATTGTATCTCTAGGAATATAGAACAGACCCTGTGGGTAGAAAGTTTTCCATGAAAATATATTGAATATACAGTAACACTCCTGTCTTTCCTTCCCTTTTTGGGAAAGATACTAAAGGACTTTTAAAAGAACCCTGCAATATTGTCATTTCAGCATAACAAAAAAGAGTGTGGAACTTGAGTCCCTGGATGGTTCTGCAGTGTAGGCTAAATGCATAGATCTTGAGTTTTTATTTTTTAACCGTTTGGGTCCCAGGGGGTATTGAAAAAACACTGTCGAAGAATCCCAAACAGCGCAACGACGCTTTCTCTAAATGAGTAAGAAAAGATCCAAACAGCGTGATAGCGCTTGTTTTATTTTATGGCGAGAAATACAAAGCAGCGCAATAGCACTTTGTTTATTTTTCATCGATGAATCGGATAAAATGCTGTATACCTATATTGATGAACAAAGATCAGTTAAATATTGGAAAAAGGTAGCCTTTAACATAATCAACAGCATGGTTTTAATTGCATACATAATCTACAAGGAAACAGTTAAGAGTAAAGCAATATCTCAGTGTACTTGCATCAGTAAATCTGAGCGCGCGACTTCAACAATCGGTAACTCACCGTCAGTTGTCCACAATGTTTGAAATGTGCTGGGTTTTCTCGACATAAAATCTCCGCAGCGCAATCGCACTGCTTGGGACTCAAACGGTTAAGAAGTCGCCAACACACCAGTAGCAGCGAAGGAACCTGGTTGCTGGGTCTTGGCTTCTGTACCTCCTTGCTCACTCCGGTGCTTGTCAGAGACATGGCTGACCACAGGCAGGAACAGGAAAGCCCAGGATGAGGCTGGAACACCCTGTGCCACCAGAAAGAGATGGCAGGTTGTGAGACAGTGGGAGCACAGCAAGAGAGCCAGAGGGGCCCCTGACCCTAGTGGATGGGGCAGCAGCAATGGGGCTCCCCTGCCTTAGACCCCTGGAAAGACCAGCTGTGCAACACTGTGGCTTTGCTGTGTTGGACAGGCAACTCGGAAGTGGGATTCCAAAGCTAATCTGAGCCAGCCCGTCTCCTTTGCTGGAGGCATCTTTCAGACTGGTGCAGGAAGGGAACCCAGACAGCCTGGCATCTTGCTGACAACAGGGAACGAAGATCAGAGTTTGTTTGTTTTTTTTTCTTTTTGAGACAGGGTCTCACTATGCAGTTCAGGCTGGCCTTGAGCTCACTTTTCTAGCCCAGGCTGATCTTAAACTCACACCAATCCTCTTGCCTCAGCCTCCCAAGTGCTGGGATTACAGGC
>PVKN010001670.1:0-49201 GCA_004027915.1 Capromys pilorides
TACCCATTATTTTAAAAATCAAATATTTCCTTAAGCCTTTGCTTGATGAGAGACATGATGATGAACCCTCAAAAAGCAATATCTTAAAACAACAGAGTACTAGGTCTTTTATTAGAATTATCAGAATCATCTAAAATATAAATGTTAGAATGATGTCAACTGCTAATAATAGGTAAGGAAGAACTTTTAAAAATTTATATGCCTAATAATGCATTATTAAATACATAATTGATCAATTTTCAAACCAAATTTTATTTATCTTTTATTTGTTGATACTAAGAATTGAATTTTAAGCTTTCAGACCAAGCTTTATCTTCAATCCTTTTTGCTTTTTATCTTTGAAATTTAGAGGCAGGGTCTTGTTAAGTTGTCAGGCTAGCCTTGAACTTGGCAGTTCTCCCGTCTCAGCTTTTCAGACTGCTGGTATAGGCATGTGCCACCAAGTCCAGCTTTATACGTTTTTTAAAATGTACTTGATGTGGCCATTCTACAGCACAGAAAATTAAGGGTAAAGTATGAGGAATACTGAACTCACTCAAAATAAAGTAAACACTTTGCAGGGTGACCACCAGCACAAGTGAAGGAATTATACATTCCTCAGTCTTGACTCTGGGGCTTTGGTCAGGTGGTGTGAGTGACCTTGTGTGAGGTGTTCTTTTCCCCTGCTATGGAGGGACATAGATGGGCATAGCCTGCCCACCTGGCGAGGACACATGGTGACACCCATGTCCTGAGGACAGCTGGAAGCCTTTTTTCTTCACAGTCCTTTGGACATATTTGAGCAGGCAGTCATCTATTTCTGAGATCAAAGAAGTAAAGATGAATTTGTTTTCCTGACACTCACTTGTAGCTCATTAGAACATAAAATAATGTTCCGCTCTTTCTATCCCCCTTAGTAATTTGTACCATTTGCCGGTCAGAACTGCCTTTTCCTCTGTCTCTCATCTTCCTCTTTTCTCCCTCTCTTTCTCTTTCTCCTCACTTCCCTCTCTTACAGGTCAGTAAACACTGAACCTCTTCTGAATCATTATTACTAATCAGTCCCATTTAGACAGACTATAAAACAGAAAGACATCCCCGGCATAGACATTCAGCCAGAAAATCACAGTCCCTGTGCCCAGAGTGAGCTCTCTGTGCTGCGAGGCGGTAATTCTCCCTGGCAGACTTGGCCATGCTGATCTTGACATTGGACAAATTAGCCCGGCCAGGAGCAAATAAAAAGAAGAAACAGGTGTGAAATCCCCTTCCTGCCTCCCAGGACGGGCATGCTGTACTTTGAAGGGCTATGCACCTGTGCTATTGTTTTGGAGGAAAAAATAGCTTTTAAGCAAATACTCTTGAGCCGGATAGAGACAAGAGACGCCTCTGTAATTTGAGTATAAATGGGTCTTTTTTTCCTTTTATGATGGGTTATAGTATGTTAACTCTTTCAGGAAATAGCTTTAAGTTGCAATTTAAACATTTAACTGCAGCTTGCTTTTCAGGGAACAGGGAGAAGAGGATGAAATTTCTGTGAAGACTTTGGTTCTTTGGAGACCACAAGAGGGGACCCCACACACAGCAGTGGAGAGCACAACCTTGTCACCAGAAGTTCATCCTGATGTCCCTGGACTCACAAGGCAAGGGAGAAGTAGCACCACTATCTGCCCAAACCAAGTATGAACCACAGGATAGTGACTGTTCACCAAAGAGGAAAATTTAACACTGACAAGAAATTCCATGAACTCTGGCTTTCTTCCTGAACTAGTTGTGTTAATGGCTTTAAAAACTATATAAACTTGTACTTTTTGCTCCTGGTCTTACTTGCATATGCCCTAAACATACAAAGTCTGTGCCCAAAGCGGGGAGTCTATGACTGCCTCAGATCCAGACTTCACCACCAGCACATGGCCCTGACCACCACCAGCAAGTAACTGGCTCTCAGTCCACCCTGTCAACCAATCTCCTTCATGGACAGAAATTGAGATGAAGTAGCTGCAAATTTTTATTTATTAAGCCAAGTAGCTCCACAAGACTAACAATGGACTAAGATAATTTTGAAGCTGGTCTTTTGAAGATGTTTCTTTTGCTGGGTCTTAATTTCTGGGTTGAAATAAGTGATGAGGGGTAGGCAAACCCTACAAACAACTGGAAGATCAGGAAAACCCAGGGGACATGATCATAACACAGGACCCAGAGCAACTCCAGCACTGCAGAGCACTTCACAGAAGCCAATCAGGATGTGATATCCTCAGTTCCTCATTTGAATCTGAAGCTGTGTGCAGACCCAATGAGAAGATGCTATTTTCAACCTTTCATTTGCATATGGATGCACAACCAATCGAAAGACACTGTTCCTAGCCCTTCATTTACATCTTAGGGAACCCAGGTAAGGCTTTCCCTAGGGCAGTTTAAAGCCGGCATTAAGATGAGTGACAGGACACCTGTTGTGATGCCTTATTTATGTAGGGAGGGGAGTCAGTCTAAAAATTTAAATACAAAAGAATCCTTTCCTTTACCCTTCAGGGCTGTGGTGACTGTGTTGATGAGCTAGTCTTGTCCTGTAGAGTGTACTTCTTCTCCACTGTCAATAACTATATACTTTTGATGTTTCCTCTGTGTATCTTGTCTTATTCTTTGTTCAGTACACCTAGCACCTGGAAAGAAGCCCAATGGACCCTCCTCCATAAAAAGAGTGACTTGAATCATTCTCTGCTTCTAGGGTCAGAGTTTTGCTGTTTTCTAGTTCAGTTCCTGAAAAAGAGTCAGGTTTTACACCTGAAACTTCTCAGCCATTGGGGAGGGAGTTTGCTGGCTAGAACTTGCAGTGTGACACTCCTTGATTGATTTTGACAGAACAGCTAGGATTTGAAGCCCATTTGCAACCTCTTGCATACACTCACCCTGTCTTCATAGAGTTCCTCAAATTTGTGCCTTTCCTGTGGAATGAGGTTACCCTTGTCTGTGAGGTATGAACCAGCACTTGTCCTGGTAGATTCATCTGATCTTTATCTGGTGGACTGACAACTGGTGCTCAACTTGTAAGACACAGATGAACTGAGTCAGTGTGGTGCTGTGTATGGGAAGACTACCTGGGGATGGTTGGTAACAATATAAAATGAGATCTGGAGAGGAAAAGTTGAAGTTATGGGGTGGTGTTAGGGAGTTGTCTGTTCTCCTTAGATGCTTGCCATGCTGGTTTTCTTGATAAACTTGGCTGTTCTTATCACTGGAGGAGCTCAAGACCTTGTCCCTGAGAAGGGCAATAGTTTGCTTTGGGGAAGCTCTGGTCCTTACTTTGAGCATCAGTTCCTGTATACAAAGGGGAAGCTGGTGTACTGATCAATGTCCTAGAAAAGGTTGTCACATGGGACATCCTGTTTTAGACTCCGCTGTTATCATCAGAAGAGCTTCTGATCTTGTTGTCACTGGAGATGTCTGTGGTACTCTTCAGGAGATCTCTAGGCTTTACTTTGAGTATTGCTTTTGGCTCCAGGGAAGATCTCTTGCTTTGCTAGCACAGATCTTGCATTCTGTTGTTGGTGAAGAGATTCTAGCTTCCACCACTGACTTTTGGGCCTTCCCAGTGCAGATCCTTGAAACAGGCCTACATGAGACACTGCTGTGGGCTCCAGGCCTCCAACTGGGCTCATGAGGGATATTGTCATGGGCTCTGTGTTTTCAGGTGAATTGCTGATGGACATTGCTGTGGGATCCAGCACCTTAGCTGTATTATTTTCATCTTTAGCATGCAAAAAAGTTTCCTATACTTTTGTATATGACTTTTTGGATGACTATTATAAAATAATCTTATAAATTATTTGCCCTATATATAATTATTCTTTTGTAAACCTCAAACTACAACAGATACAGAAATGAAGAGCAGTTGTTTTGTTCTTGGAGATCTTACAAATTAAAGTTGGGGTGGAACATATAGGAAATAAATGTACATTTAGCATAATAGTTTGCCTAGAGTGTCTGCATTCACTTCTTAGCTATGTCAATTCTTTCAAACATTTTTCTTCTATAAAATGAGCCTGGGCTTTTAAATTCTTTATATGTTCTAGATAGAAGTCCTTTGTCTGAGGGACAGTTGACTAAATATTTTCCCTAATTGTGGGTCTGCCTTTGACTCTGTTGGTGATTTCTTTTGACATGCAAAAAAGTTTCAATCAGGTAAGATACCAGTTGTTGATTCTTTAGAGTATTTGCTATGCGGTTTGGTTTTTGTTTATGGACATTATGCCTACTCCATCTTCAAGATTTCTACTGACTTTATCCTCCAGTAGATTTGGTGTTTCTGTTTTAATATTGAAGTCTTTTGTCCTTTTGACTTTAATTTGGTGCATGGTGACAGTCATAGGTCTAATTTTAGCATTCAGCATATGGGAAAGGAGAAAATAAAGAAAGAAAAAAATATATCTAATAGGTTAGATAATTATACTGCTGATTTCT
The DNA here is from genome assembly GCA_004027915.1 of Capromys pilorides. Taxonomy (NCBI): domain Eukaryota; kingdom Metazoa; phylum Chordata; class Mammalia; order Rodentia; family Capromyidae; genus Capromys; species Capromys pilorides. The sequence continues at coordinate 4,435 of PVKN010001670.1, forward strand.
GCTGTGCTACCAAAAGGACCAGTGAATGATTATTTTTTTCTCTTTTTTAAAATTTTTGATCAATTTTGAATGCCTATATCTCACAATATGAACAACTAATTTGAAAACGACAATATGCAATTTGACAATCATTGTTGAATTCCTATCATTTTGTTTAGTGAAATTATGTATCATTTCTATTTTTTGCTCTTTTTATTCTCTTTAAAAAATGAAAATATAAAGTAAAAGCACAAGTATATGCTATAATAAAAGATTATTTCCAGGTTTAAAAAATGAAGCTTTGGGCCCTACACTTTCCAAGATCTTTTACTTTAAAAACTTTTTGATTCTACCTTTCAAGATAGTGATTTTTTTCCTGCAAGTTATCCTTAGCATTTAGAACAACACTATTTGATATAACTATATGGCAGTAAAAATGATCTATATCTGTTCTGCTGAGTGAGGTCATCACTGACCATCTATGGCTCATAAAAATTTGAAATGTGGCTACTTAAATCCTGTTGTCAATCTCATCAACTTTAAATAATTAAGCATCAGATAGAATGCCACATACGGCTTGTCGACAGCATGCTATATACCACACACTTAGAGAAAAGAGGATTATTTGTTGGGGGCATAAGGGGACTGATCTATGGTGTGCATTATTAAGAAGGAATAGAATTTGAATAAAGAAAGAACTTTGGATAATGCATTATTATTTTTTGAAAGGATCCTTATTGTCTTGACCCAAATGCATAAGCAATAGTGGAAATTTTCTCATCCTGGAGGGAGTGGTATTGAGAGAATGAGGTACTTAGTAATCACTTCCTTTAGGAGAGATGGAAACCACACAGAGGGGGTTCATTAAGGAAGCAGCAGGCATCAGTTGTCAGCAGCAGTGGCCTGTCTGTGGCTTCCAGTGTCTAACTCTGCTGAGCTTGACCAGATATGTGGGAAGAAACCTGGCTGCTCCAAACTTCAGCCATCAGAATGGGGGTGCTTGGGTTTCTACTGGCAGGAATAAGATCATGGCATGTGGGCCATGCTCCACGATGCATGGAAAGAATGCTTGGTGGGGAATGGGGACAGTCAGCTGTGACCTTGGTCTACTGCTCATGGATGTGAGCGTCTAGCAAGTGTACCCAACTGTTTAAATTTCTGGCTTATGCATTTTGAAAATACAGCTCTCTGGTGTCTTTTATTTAATCCCTGCATCGTGAGAACACTTTGTTCTGCTACTTACAGTATATCTTTGATGTGGGCACTCCAAAGTTCAGGATTTATGATTCTCCTGGCTCTGCATCCACTCTCACTGGCATTCTGGAGATGTGGTGATTCACAGATCGCCTGAGTCGCAAATTCCAGTTCCTAGCTCAGACATTATTTTCAGTGAGTTCAATAAGTACCATTCTCTGCTACCATGCCTGGAATTCCAGGGAATGCAGACATTCCAGGAACTAGTAACCATTACAGTGTCTTTCCACCCAAGGAACACTGCTGCCTAGCACTGAGTGTCAAGATACAGCCCTTTGTCCTGTCCCCTCAGCTCAGCAAGTCAACTCAACACTGCAGTCTCTCCCTAAATGACAGACCCTTGGGCTTTAGTGATGAATTGAAACATTAGCTTTGCTAGAATCTGATAGGCAGATTCTAATAAAGCGAATTCTGATAAGCAGTATTAATACTGATGAAGCAGTATCCATGTAAGTCAAGATGTTTTAATGTAAAAGCACAAGGGGGAAAACACTGCAAAAATGCTTTTCAGTTTTTGAAGCACTTGTGGTTAGGTGTCTGAGCTATGAAGGCATATTTATGTGTGTGTGTGTGTGTGTGTGTGTGTGTGTATGTGTCTGTGTGTGTCTGTGTGTTTGTCTGTCTGCATTTGGTGCAGAGGGAGCATCATGCAACAAACAGACTCACTGTATTATTCATGGGTGAGCCCAACTTGGACCCAAGGGTCTGGGAAGAATTCACTTTGAATGTCCTTCTTCCCTTCAGAAGTCAAACTGGCACCCTCAGCTAAAATATGCAGCTCTCCTTACTCATGCTGCTAGGAAAATGAGAGAAAATTGAATAAAGATACACAGGGCAGTTTCCATACTTCTGTAATTTCCCTTGAATGGCTCACAAAGTGACTATTATTCTCCTCCCATTAAACATGGGGCCATCTGGGGCATAGATATGCAAGGGAGATGAAAACATGAGCACAGAACCTATTCTGTAACTGGATTCAAACTTTTGTGCTATGTGGAGGACGGGAAGGTTTTCTGAACTTCTGTGGTGGCATCCCAGTGTCTTTATCGCATCCACATCTGCACCTCATGGAATTGACTGTAATCAGGGCTATTATTAGGGTGTCTTCTTTCACTTACAACAAGGCCATCTGGGGTTTGTGCAGTAAGGGGATGGATTGGCATTGTTGCTCTAAGTGCTCCTCTCCTTTAGTAAATATATTTTATAGAAATTATTTCAGAGAAAGGATTACGATCATAATGATGGGAATACTAATAATAGTGTTATCATATGAGATCTTCTAAACAAAAATCCCTCTCAAGCATAATCTAGAGCTGGCAAGGCCATGAGTCAAACACCTGGGCTGACCACTGGGCCAAGCTTGGAGTAGTTTCCATGGCTTTGTGGGCTCACTTGGTAACCAGATAGGGGAAGTGGCTTAGAAATCTGGGAGGACGGGACAGGACAGTCGAAGACCATTGGGCACGAGGTCAACAGGCTAGACAGTGAATGAATTTAACCTCTGTCTACACCTGAATGTGGCTTTTACCTGTAATTTTAGTATGATGAGAAACTAAGTAGGAGAATTCAAGTTCAAGCCTCACTCAGGGAGCTCACTGGCATTCTGTCTCAGAATAAAACTAGAATGAAAGGGGATGCAGAACTGTGCAAAGATCCTGGGTTCAGTTGTATGTGTGTGTGTTTATTAAAGAGAGAAAAAGAAGGGAGAGAGAGGAGAGAGGAGAGAGAGAGAAACAGAGTGAGGGAGAGACAGTGAGGGAGGGAGGAAGGGAGTGGGGGGGAAGGAGGGAGATGGGGAGGGAAGGGAGAGAAAGAGGGAGGCATGGAAGAAGTGGAGCGGAATGGGGGAGGGAGGGAGGGAGGGAGAGGGAGAAGGGGAGAGATAGAGGGGGAGGGAGAGAGAGAGAGAGAGAGAGAGAGAGAGAGAGAGAGAGAGAGAGAGAGAGAGCGCTGCACTTTGGGAATTTATTGTAAAAACTAAATCAGATGATGTGTGACAGAACCCTGAATACAGGCTTGGTGCACAGCCTTAATCAGCCTAAATAGACAGCTCAAAATATGCACAGAGAGATTTTCCAATTCCCAACCATGAAGGCTTTGGAGTTTCCACACTTCTTGACAGATTAGCACAACTAAAGTTCATACCAAAATGGATGAAAGAATGCTTCTCCTTTATGATACATAATTAGCTGAAATTGTAGTTAAATGCTGGGTGGCAGAGCACATCTAAAACTTTGTTTAAACTAATATTCATATATGATGATAAAATGGTGATGTATAGAATAGAAATCACAGTCCCAGTCCCCTAGGAGCAGCTTTGAATTACTGATAACTTGCTCTGGATCGGATCGTTTGTCTGTCTTGTGCAGGTGACCTTATTCGTTCTATCTCCATGAGGACCTTTTTCACTAATGTGCAAAGGGATTACTTAAATCATAAAACTTACCTCCTGTAGATCTGTTATGCTGCAGGTGCACAATAAAAGCTGGTTAATGTGTGTATTCTTTTTGATAAATTAAAAAATACATAGTGTGCCAGCTTCTCTGTCCCATTTCTACTCAGTTCTTTCTACCTCTTGAGTGTACTGTTGTCCCCTCTGTCTCCCACGTTGAGACCTGGCTGGAGTGAATTCTTCCAGAAGGTTGACCTCAGTCTGTGTGGGGTGACCTCCTGCGACATCTGCTCTTTGTTGCTTTCTAGTTATGCTGTATCATTTCCTTGGTGTTCCCTGAATTCCCATCTGAAAGTTTTTCTTCCTTCAGATTTCTCAGCCTACATCCTTCCAGTCTTTTGGAAGGCAGATTTAGAATGTGTTGTGTACATGAAAACTAGACTTCATGTAGAAGATGCTGAACTAAATAAAGGTCTATTGTTTCCTAATAACATAGGTTAGTTTACACTTCTGATTGATGATCGATTCCTTCTGAAATCTATGTACACATCTAATATTTATCTTCTCCCTTTCACAGTCATACATCTTGGTTATGATAGCACAGTCTAGAACAGCACATTTTCATCTGTTTATCTAATTGAAAAAAATAAGAACCTAGAGCCACATATCCTCACATTTCTTCCAAGATGAAAAGTACTTCTTTCACTGAAACCATGAGCTGTGCTCTGCACCATGGATCTGCTTACAGACTTTTGAGATGTTAGAACAGGAAGGGGCAGGGAGCATTCTGTTCATCCAGGACTATTTACCTTGTCAATTACTTCCCTAATTTCATTCTTCCTTTGCCTGCTCATATTCAACTCAATTTGGATGATGAAAGCACTAGTAGAAAATTATGAAGAAGAAACAAAGAAGCCAGCTCTCCCTCCTATGTTCCTCTAAGGTATTCTCCTCCATGGTGGGCATGCCAGGGAAGGATCTGCCAGTGAGATGCAGTGTGAGCTGAATTTTCACTGGGTGACATTGACCACCATGGTCTCATAATATCACCTCTTTCCTTGAATCCCCCAGCCTAGGCAGAGAAGTGACTTCCTACACCAAGCAGCACAGGGGTTCATGTTCTGTTACTCTCCTATGACTCACGCAGTTGGTTTCCTTTATGGTGTTCTCTTTCTGCAGCCCTTGGGGGGACTCTGGTTTTCTATCTGAGCTGTGATCAATAGCCGCACTGCATTGTCTGTGGTCTGAAAACTCTTCCCAAGTCCAGAGATTTCAAAGCCCCTCATAGTCCACTGCTGACTTAGGATAAGAAAGAGCAAGATGGCAAACAAGGTGGGGCCATCACGTGGAAGTATGGCAATCATTAATTAGTTCTAGCATGCAATAAGCTCACAGGTAGTAACAAAAACGCTCATGTAGTTGTATGTCTGTGATACTGTTGAAAACCACCTTCTTATTTCAAGGTCTAATGAGGCATTTTGTTGGTTAAACATGAATGAATGAATGAATCAATCAATGAATCAACGCATCAGTCAATAGGAAATGAATGACAAAATGATTAACCAATTAATGGAAATGAATGAATACATCTATGGGGAGTGAATGAAGCAACTAATGAGCAAATTAACAAATAAGAGAGTGAGTGAAAGATCAGTGAAGAAATAAGACCATGAGTAGCCATGCATTCCTGACTAAACTCTGCTATTGATTTGCGTGTTCACTTTGACAAACTCTTTCCTCTATGCTGGATCTGTCTTCTCATCTGTATAAATGCAGAGCTTTTACTAGTAAGATAGGCTATGATGTGACTGTGACCATTTGAGAGTGGGTTTTTTATTTGCTCTCAGGAGAAGGAGGCAGGATGAGACTCTAGAGTTTGGGTGGACAAGACAGCCATGAGCTGTTCCCAATGCCTCCCATGGGAATGTGAAAAACACATTAGGTGTATATCTTCCTAAAGACAGCTCTAAGTCTGATGTGTTTCACCATTCCTCATAGCAGTAGGTTTGCAAATAGCCTCATGTCAACCTTTCTCTGTACATCACAGCATTTGGAAGATACAGTACCTCAGGATGAAAGAACGTAATTTGAACTGGATTATAAAGTAAAAGATCCCTTCGCTCTGTTTATTTCTGTTTACCTCTTTGTCTTCCATGCTGAAGGGAGAATGCCTTGGTATAAGAATTCTTCATCAATGTTTGTTAGAATCTCAATACCCAAGATAGATTTCATGTTTTCTAAATAGTGAGAACTGTTACTTAAATCTAACACATGAAATCCATGGTATTCTTTGACAGTTGAACCAGGGGCCAAGACTAAAATAAAATGTGAAGGTCAATATTAAGTTGGCGGTCTTTGAAAGCAGAGATTGACATGAAAGCAGAAAATGACAACAGGAAAGGGTGAAACTGCAAGAAGATAAAGAAACATAGGAGATTTTTTCTAAATCTGACCACTGCCTGGGAAAACTGGGACCCCTCCGGTTCTGCATAGTGTGAAGTTTGGACAAGAGACATGGTGACCCATTTTTATCCTCCTATGTCGAGACTTGCTTGGTGGGGTAAAAACTCCCTTGGACTTTTAGATCAGTAAAGGCTTCAGAAAAACTGAGAATTGTCTTATAAATCTCACTTGACAGCAGCAGAGAAACTGTGGGGTAGAGAGCAAGAAGCAGCAGATCATGTGCAAGTGGGCTCATCTTCGTGACTGAAGTGATAATGTGGACAGAGAAGATGAGAGGAGTCACAGAAGAAGGCGCTCTACATTATGAGAGTCTCCCGTGTTCAGACATGGGGCTTTGGATGACTACTGGATCACAATGGTGCTAATAAGATTCATGGATGAGTTCATAGCTGAAGGTGCTGCAGGAGGCGGGACCTGGAGGTAGGCCCTGTGTGCATGACCTGGAGGACATATCCTTGTCCATGGTTCTTGGGTACTGGAGGTGAGCAGCTTCCTTTCACTGCATCCTTCCACTGTGCTGTTTCTGCCATGTAGCCTGCCAATTCTCGCCTGAGCCAACTCGAAACTGATGACCCAAATAATCTCTCCTTCTTTAGTTGCAAATGTTTGGTATCTTGTGCCAGTGATGAAGTGACCAGAACATTGTGATGCAAAAGCTTTGGTGGAATTCTAAGTTAGCACCTTGGTGGTGATTGTAGGGAGCTGAGAAATCCCATAGCCATTTCTCACTAGTATGTAATGTCAGCAAAGCAACTTGAGGTAAGAAACTTGAAAGGCTACTATTTTAAGTCACTGTCCAGGGTCCTTACCTGCTCCTTGAGCTGCCTTAGCCTAGGATGGATTGCTATGGAGCTCAGATCAGTCTCCATGGGCACAACCAGCTCTATTCCTACTCTTGGCATAGACTAAACTCTTAGGAATCTGAAACTACTTTGCTTCAATATTTGGACACTAACCAATGCTCCTGACCATGGGAACCTAGATGATCTACAAAGGCATGATGATGCTAATGGTGTGGTGCTGGTGCAGGACAGAAAGACAGGCCAAAGCCACCAAAGCCAAGCGTTTTGATCACTACTCTTGGTCTAGTGTTGGTGGACATTAGTGTTTCTCAAATTTTAAAGTCAAGGATCCTATTGTCACCTGAACTATAGGTACATGTGTACAGTATGAAGCACATAAGAGGTGTAGTCAGAATTTCTTAACAGAAATGTCTGTTATAAGATTAGTTTATAACATTTCTTAGTGTATTATCAATTGATTAACAAATGAGGCATTTTGGCATAATAGAAATTAGGGACCATAGTTTGAATGTTAACATCTAATTTATTCTAATATTTTGTTGATGATTACATAAGATTCAAGTAGATATGTGCTTACAAATGACTTTATAAAAAGTGTTACCTTACATTCTTGGGATTTACTTTAGCAACTTGTCGACAAGTCCTAAATGTAAATGATAAATTTTTTATTTAAAAATTATACCAATTGTCAGCAAATCTGACTCTTACAATCACAATAAGTAACTCTACCCACAGTTAAATCATAAATGTAAAAGCTAGACAAAGAGCAAAAACAAATGAAATAAACCAAACTAAAGCAAAGCAAATACAAGTAAGGCACTCAAAGCCCCCATAGGATTATGCTAAGACATAATCACACAGATAATGCCATACTTTTGGTTATTGTGATACAGATGATGATAAAAGTGGGGTAGGGCGTGGACTCCTGAGAAAGCCTGAGGTTGCCTGGTGTTGACTGGATAATACCAGGAAATGATGAAATAAAGTTCTGAATCCCTTCAATTTTAGGCCAAATCATTCCTCATAGGGGGTCTTAAATTTCTGAATGGAGTCCAAATCTAGAGTTTATTTTCAGTGATACATCTTATGTGAATATGAATATTTTCAGAAAATTCATGGAAAAAAATGTTTACCTCTGTGCCAAAATAGGTTACTCCGGTAGTATACAAATGCATCAGTTAGGTTACTTCCTATGTCTTAAAATTCAGTGTGGAATTTACGGCTTTAACATTGTACCTTATGTACATTAAAAGTGAAATTATGGGCTACCATTTATATAACTGGAAGCAATTCTTTATATGGTCTGTGTTACTTGAAATTAGCTATGCAATTTTAAAGACAAAAATGTAGATTCTAAAGCACCTACGGAATAGAAATCAGCAGCTTTCAGCGTTGGCAATGTCTTGTCCTTCTGCTGTTCATTACCCACCCCCAACTGTTGGAGCTCTCGCTCTTTATGTGCCCTATTATGGCATTAATCCTGCCTTCACTTACCATACAAGGTAGTTTTGGGAACCTCGCCTGATTTGGGATTTTTGGAGAGTGCTTTTATAAGAGATTTCAAGCTCTCTGTGTATATTAAAGATTTACAATTTTCTTGATAAGCATGAGCCAAGACTACATACTTGTTGTGTGGTGGTAGATGTCATTCTCTGAGAGAAATTTCAAGCCAAAGAGAAGTTCAGTTATGAGCCATTCTTAAGAAACCTGAAGTCTTGTTAAAAAAAATATTACTTATTCAGCTATAAACCTTTGACTACCTACAAATATTCATTTTCAATGAAAAGATATAATAAAAGAAAAATCTCTTCACCATGGCTTATGGATAATGAGCATTAACAACTGAATTCACATGTTCTTTATTTCTTTTTCTTTCTTTCTTTTTCTCACTTTCTCTTTTATAGTTTTATTTTTAAGCATAGCTGTGTTTATGTATAATTTTCACTTCACCTTTTTATCACCATATTAGAACAAATATTTTCTCCCATGGAACTGTAGATTTTTATAGCTCTGAGTTCAGAGTAAACAACACACTGTCTTGCTTTACCCAAAGAAAACATTTTCGACTTCTGTCACTACCTTTGTCCTGCTCCAGCTGTCTTGGTCTGTTCACATAATCTGCTTAAATATATAAATAAGGAACAGTGGCTCTGGGGAAGAGAATACTTTCCAGCTTAGCCAATAGATGCTTAATGCTACAGGAAGGATGGGGTAAGAATTTCTTGGATATATGAAGCCTTCTCATCACAGTTGCAATCCATGCTCTGCTGGCCCAAGGGCAGAAGCACCTTGGTGTGGGGAGAGCCCCCTGTCAAGGCAGTCGGGAAGCACAGAAAAAGGCACAGAGCCAGGGAGAGAAACACTTTGCAGTCAGGATTGGCCCACCTCTTCCCAACAGGCCCTACCTCCTAAATCAGCCAGACAACCCCATCACCCAATGTCCCTTCAAAAAGCCCTAGGGGAAAATGATGCTCAACCACATCAGTCCCTGTAAGTTTTCACCTGGAACATCCCACTGGACAGGAATGAAAGTTATACTTGCCGGCGCTTCTCACCCTATTTTCTGACCGTTCTTAGAGATTCACTGATTTCTCCCTGCTGCAGAAGCCCAGTATTGCCCTTGGGGTCATGGCTGCAGAGCATCCTACCCTTCTGTTTGCATGTTTCACCAATATTTGAAATTTTTTTTCTACAGCATTGGGAGTTTATTTCTCCATCTCATCACATGGCCTCTTCTTTAGATATCTTTAAACGTAAGAACATAATTCTCTCTTGGTGACCCAGGGCAGGGAGGATTGGGTTGCACACAGATTCACTGGTCCCTCTTGCTTATCCTGATAACACAGTTATTTCTTACTGCAAAGGTTTGTTGCGCACATCTTAAGTACAAAGCTCCCTCTGGTATCAGCACATGAATCATCTCCTTGAATGAACACAACTCACCAGGAAGTGCTGCTGAGCCTCTGGTTGCACAAACAGAGAGGGCACACAGGGAGTTCACTTGCTCTTCCACTTCCTGTGCACTGGTACTTGTCTCCAGCCAGCTGACCAGCCAGCCCTGTCTAGCTATCACCTTCTCCCATGGGACACATGTGCATTGGTTTGTCTGATTTACTGGCTTTAAATCACCAATACAATTTGCATGAAAGTACTTCATGAGGACATTCTCCCTACCCAGACCTAAGTGCACTGAAGTCTTTTGGGGGGGGTGGGAAGGAGGGGAGGTTATAACTACATATATATATTTTTTTAACAGCTACAGAAGAATTTTCAGTCTTTTGCTTTACTTCTAACCAACAACCTGGGTTCTTGGTTGTCTTCTGTTTTATTACTTTCAAGCAGTTTAGCACACAGTGGTTCTGCGCTGGCTTGAGTCTTCTCTTTGCCCAGGCCAGAGTCACTGGCTCTTTGAGGAACTTGTCCTGAAAAGGGAAAGCTCTTGGCTGAGTAAATAGTACACATTCAGTGTAACCAAAGTGTATGGGGAATGCTTTAGTTTTTAAGATGTACTATAGGAAAAGGCATGTGGCCATTATTTCCCCTCAAATACAGTTTCCTCCTGCCACGTTCTGCAGCAGCTCTGGAGTGCTCCTTCCTGAGTGTCTTTATGAAGTGTGATTTTCACAGTGCAGCGAATGCTTCTGTTATAGCAAGGCAGTCTCACAAAAGCAGATGCTGCTTCCACTCCTACCTTATTCACCAGATCTGGCACTGTTTGTCTTCTGGCTCTTTTGTAAGACAAAATGATCAGGAAAGGGGAATATTTTGAATCCATTCAGGACATGGAAGCAGCCAAAATGCACAATAAAGGCTCTGAGAAGAAACAACACCAGAGCTGCTGCAGGAAGTGGCCAGAGTACTGGGATGAATATGCGGCATGGAAAGGGGAGGATCCTGAGGGGGATTCCAACCAGTGTGGCTTATACTATAATGAAAGTTGAAAACCTAAACATTCATTATGATTTTAAATTGTATGAGCTACCTCCTTCCCCAGTTAAAGGCAGAGCATACTCTTGGCTTCCCAACTCTCCACTTTCTGCTGAGACACTGAGGAGAATGGTGGTAGTTGAGCCTCAGAACAGTAGCCCGTCTTTGGAACCCTGAAGGTTTGGGGGAGAACAAAGCTGACAACAGGACTGGCCCAGCAGATTTGGAAAAGCTTTCGCACTTCCTTCCAGGAATTCAATCCCTGATGGGGTCCTCCAGGCACAAATATCTCCTGTCAGCCAAGCCTGAGCCTCACGAGACACGGAACAGAGTTTTCTTAAGAGGAAAATAAAGCTTCTCCACGTGGACCCATGAGTCCACAGACATTCAGCTTCCTTCTGTTTTTCATCACCCCACTTGCCCCTTCTTTAGAATAGGAAACATAATAATCATGATACTGATCTGTGGGGACTGGTGGTGCCCCCACCCAGATCCACTAGCTACACTTCTCATCCCTAGTGCCTGAGTGTGGGCTTGGCAAGAGGAGGGAGGCCTTTAAGATCAAGTCAGAATGAAGTTGGCAGAGTGACCTTAAGCCCTACAATGGCATTCTCCTGCAAAGAAGTAAGGCAAGGTAGAGATGCATGGAGAAGACAGCATACCCTAGCCAGGGTGAGGGGCCTCCACTAGGTCTTTCCTCACTGCCTCAGATCGGGCAGCAGCCTGCCCACCTTTTGATCTGAACTGTTCAGCCTTCAGCATGGTAAGACAAAAAAATTTGTGTTTTCTTCTCCCTCCTGCTTCAGAATACTTGCTGCGGTAGCCTTAGCAAACTCATGCCTAGCTGCGAAGGTTTCAGCACTATGAATCAGCTCAATGCATGCAGAGTGCTCAACAGCTATGCAGAAGGCTTGTAAAAAGACACTATCAGAAATTGTCTTATTTGCTGCATTTTCAGAGACAGCACTGTCCACGCCTAAAAGGAGGAGTGTGTCCTGTGGCTAAGCTTGTCCATGCAAAGGCCTTGGTCCATCTCTGCTGAGATTCCATCTGACTCAAGAAAGAATGACAATTGCTGAGATATCAAACAATAACAAGAGCTGGTGAGGCTGTGGGAACAAGGAGTCCTTCTATGTGATTGGTGGGAGTGAAGACTAGTACAATCATGATGGAAATCAATGTGGAAACTCTCTAAAAACTCAAACTTGAAATTTCACTTTGTCCCATTATTCTCCTTTCAGTGTCTTCCCAAGAGTTGAAGATATCTTATTACAGTGACATGTGCAGATATATATTTATAATAGCACAATTATTAGAATCAGTCTATATGTTCATCAACAAATGAACAAATAAAAATGTGGCATTTCTATATTGTGGAGTACCACTCTGCCATAAAGAAGAACAAACTTGAGTATCAGAGAATGGGTGTGCCTTGAGACCACAGAATTAAGTGAAACAATCCGGACACAAAGGTTTAAGTGCATATGGCTTTTTATATATGAGGAATAAAAAATACAACTAATGAGGGAAATAGGAAGACAATAGGGAGCATGATTTTTTTTTCAGATGAGAATGATACCAAGAAATGGAGGAGGAGAAAACTGGGAAAAAAAATAATTGAAAGAAAAAAATGGAAATAGAGCAATTTCATCTAGGGACCAAGAGTTGGAAGGAACATGGGGAAAGGGAAGGGGATAAAAGGAAATAAGATGCGTTATGGACATGTATCAACTCCTCAATAAATGTGATCATTATGTACGCAGAGGGGCACTGATAGAAAAGAGCAAGATGCTGTGTATATCCTTGTGTGCTACCTATTTCCGCATTGTGGACTTTTTTGGTGGAATAAACAATGACCCTGGCTGCTCCTAGCCATATTTACTTTGCCCATACATTACAAATTGGAGTCTGAGCCTAGAAGCTCGTACACACCTCTGTCAGTTCTCATGCAGTGATGGGGTTGCATTTTTCCTTTCACGGAGGTCTCCAGCCTCTACCAGGAAATGCAGTACAAGCTCACAGAAGTTGGACAAGGAAAACCAGAGATGAGGTCTGGAGCTCTCATCCAATATTTGCAGGCATGGGGGTGAGTTCATTCTGTTTCAGGGCCTTCTACAGAGATGGGGATTGCAGGGCAGAAACTGTAGGATCAGCAGAGCTTGGAGGACAGGAGAACACCTGAGACACGCAGGGTCACCTGGGCCAGTAAATGACATCGCTTCCATCTGCGAGAAGCCCAATCTTGTGAACAGAACAGCTCATCTCTCGCTAAAAAAAGTTTTTTTTTTTTTTTTTAAATGTAGTTTAATCATTCTACTGCCATACAATTAGCATTTTCAAGTGGATCTGAGTTAGTTGCAGCAGATGGTTTATCTTCTCTTCTAGTGTTTCGACTTGGACATTATATCATTTCTACATCTAACTCCATCCTCGCAAGGCTCACGGAGTCATTCCAAATTTCGCGCACTGTGTTTTGACTTATTTAATGCAGACTACTTTACCGGCAGTAAACATGATTACCAAAATACTTTAACTCGAGAGCTTCTGCTTCCCTCTCTGGTGTAATTAGTCACACTGCACTCTTTCTGCAGTTCAGGGGAAAGGGAGAGGGAAAGGCTCCCCACACGCATCTTGCAAAAGCGCCTCCACTCCTCTCCAGCTGCTGCTGGTGCTCCTCGGAGCGTGGAGCGCGTCAAACCTTTGAAACAAGGGCAGAGCAGTGGGAAGCTCGGAGTCATCAAGAGATCACACGGCTTCTCACACAGGGGTGAGTGCACTACAGGCAAACACTGGAAGTCACTGAAGTGAGGTGCCGCTCAGGCTCAAGTTGGGTCCCGTGTCCCCAGAGAGGAGTGGGCACTATTCTATTCCCTGTGGAGTAGTGGTGACCTGACTCAGCGCCGGACCAGCAACAGCACACTTTCTTATTTGCCTGGCCCCGTGGTCACATAGCATGAAGCGATGGCCGCGACAATTGGTGTGACCCAGAGAGCCAGAGCCGTGCGGGGCTGAACTGCTCTTCAAACTCTCCTTTGGGCTCACGGAGTGCACCATGGATGCTGGTAGAGCTGCAAGTGAAGACCTGGCCCACAAGTTCTCAGCAAGCTTAGCCAGTGCGCCCTGCATCTGGGGAAACAAAGGCTCCATATGTCTCGCCACCTGTTTGCATCCTGTGACGTCAATCAGACCCGTATGTGTATCTGTCTAGGGAAGTGAAATCTGCACAGAGCAAAGTGCACAGACGTGGCACATGCACTTGAGACTGACGTCCCCGGCAGCACGAAAATCCAGGCCAAGCCCCAAGCGCAGGGACCTTCTTCTGGGTCCTGGCTCCTGTGCTTGAAAACTCTGTGTGTCCAAGGGACGCAGGGTCCTCAGGGACTCACCACTTTCTGTACTTGGCTCTCACTCAGCAGGCTCTTTTTGCTGTCCCCACCAAACTCTTGTTTTCAGCCTGTTCTGCTGATGTTGCTATGGCTTCAAATATACACGTACTTGCAGGCACACACCACATGCATACACATAGACATGCACACATATAGACATGCACATCCCCCCCCACACATACAGACACATCCATCCCTACAAGCCACACTTACATCAGGCGTGTGACACATACGTACAATAATATATACCAGACGTGCACACTTATATAGAACGTGCAAAATCACACGGCACTCACACTATATACCTACGCACACAACTCACAAATATATGCCCATGGAGGCATCATTCGCCTTTGCTACACATACAGGTCACACAGCCACTCCACACACAAACACCGCACCCACTCTCTCCACTTTCCTTGGTGGAACAGGAAGCTATCCTAAAATGATAATGCATTACCGAAAACCAGTCTATTTGTGTCATGATTTTTATTCTTTTCACTAGATGCATGTCTTCTCCAAAAAGTTAGAATTTCAGATAAAATACACATGCACTTAATCTGCACAGCTATGTACAGCTGTGAACATGCATGTCTAGTGTGTTATGGGGAGAGTTTAAGCATCTCCAGCCATGAGCTATGTTCTCTTCATCTTCTACTTTCTTAACAAGAAATGATCATTTTCCAGAGGGAAGAAAGACTGAGGGATCCCATGATGAGTGAAGAAATGGTTTGTATGTGCACCTCAGCGCCGAGGATCAAGGCTATTCCAGAGGATGGATGTTGACAAGGTAGTGGCTGAAGGATGGCAGAGGAGGTTAGAGTGGGCAACACCAGGCATATCATTTTTTTATGCACTTGTGCAAAGGGGAAAAATAGATTTAGGGAGCAGAAGGGGCATCCATGAGCCCTGGCAAGACTAAGAAACGAGTAAGAAAATGATGTGGGCACACTGGGGAAAGTCATGGCACCCTTGAGTAAAGCTCAGCTCTGCCTGGGAGACCTTCCTGCTGTGGGAGCCCCAAATCACACATGCCCTCGAGGCACTCAGCCTCCACTGTGCTGCCTCTGCGGGGTTCAGCCGCTGTGTGCACAGTGTCCTGTCTACATCCACAGGGGAAGCCAGTGCCAGAGACCACTGAGTGACGAGCGGCAGCAGGGAGATCAGTGATGCCCACTCGCAGTGTGCAGCGCTTGGTTCACCGGAGACTTTGCCTTCATCTAAGTGTTTCTTATTGTAATCATTTCACTAGCATATTGCTTATCTCGATGATGAGCAGCTTAGGCAGGCCTGCGACATGGACCCAAGGAAAGTGTCACTCATGTGTCTCAGTGTCCTTGGCCTGACCTCTCCCTGCCTTCGAGTTTGAGCAACACCAGTAGCCTCCTTGGAGTGAACATATTCAAGGCTGTTCTCTGGGCAGCCTCCACAGTTGCTAGATCTCGCCTCCTGCACCCTTGCTGGGGAACCGAGCCTAGGTTCTCCTCCCTAAGCTGCTGCAGCTATGAGATTCTGACCTTGTATTTCAACCCAGACCAGTCGCTTCTGGACAAAGTTCTTGGAATCAATGTATTTGGGAAGTTTCTGAAAATATCTAATTCCCCAGCCTTTTTGATGCACACTTACCTCGGTTTGCTGTCGGTGGTGCCTGCTGGACCCGCCTGTGTGCGCCTTGTCTAAAACCAGAGGAGTGGATGCACCAGAGGCTGCTTGCTGGATTTCCAGCCAGGTCTTAGGGTCATTTCTAAATCTTAGCAGCGTCTCTGGCCCTTCTCACCTGACTGCCTTCTCTAGGCCCTCTGGACCTCATCCAAATGTGACACAGATATTCCTTAGGACTGGCCAACCCAATCAGATTCATTCTTTTCTAAAAATTCCAAAAGTGTGAAAGAAGAGAAATAATAGGAAAGAGAGAGAAAGATCTTTTGCAAATGGGAGGGCACCAAGAGATGGGGGAAGAAGGGGAGAGGAGAGAGGAAGCAGGTGAGAGAATAGGTGGGATGTGTTGGGTGCATGGGTCAACTTCTCACCAGGAATGTGGTTGTTCTGTGCTGCAAACATGGACTCATAAAAGTAAAAATTAAAAGATACATAAAAATATTTCCTTGCTTTTGAATGCTATGACTTAGAAGTGTGTTATTAGTGAAACACTGGTCCAGGTTTCCCTGATAAACTTCTGATTAAGATGACCAAGTTGATCTGAGAGAAAACATCACTCCTTGTTCAAAACCTATCATGGTTCTCATGCCCTCCAGGCAAGAAAGTGGAAGCCTACAGGACGAAGGTGATTTGCCCCTGGAGATAAATCTTATAAATGTCTACATTTTAGTTTCAACTTATATAAATAGAAATATACACACTACCCACTTGGCGTTATTCTCCACGCCCGCCCCCCCTCAAGGAACTCAGAATAATAGCTTGGCAGCCCAAAGGTGCACTCTGCATGTGTCTGAGAAGTTAGAAGCATCAGTCTTCTCACTGGGTGAAGAGCACTGGATAAACGCTCACAGATGGGGAGAGGGGGCAAAAGAAAAATGAAGGGGAAGAGGAGAGAGGGAGGGGGAAGGGGACAGGGAAGAAGGGAGAGAGGAGGGAAGGATGGAGAGAAGGAGGGAAGGAGAGAAAGGAGGAAAATAAGCACAAAAATTGGAACCAAAGATGGAGGGAAAGAGGGGAGAAGAGAAGGGAAGGGGAGCCAGTTGGAATCAGAGTGTGACTTACATATACAAACTCCCCACAATAAATGCGAGAATTATCATGAACATGGGCTAATGGAAAAAAAATAAATAAAACTGAAAAGAACACTGGGTGGGAGCTGGGGCTGAAGAATGATCAGACTTGATGAGAGCAATTGCTTCTCTGTGGGGCGGAAGTGTCAGGTCAAATCATAGCAGTGCAGGATTGCCGTCAGGCAGCCCCTTGACAGGCGCTGTCTTGGTGGCCCCTCAGGCCCTGAAAGGTGCACACACTGCATTCTTGTCGCTCCAAGACTCAGGCTCTTCAATTTGGTCCCTCACTCAGGGGCATGTAGGTGGCAAACACTGGAGCAACTTTAACCCTGTTTCTCTTTGTCTTGGACTCTGCTTTCATTTTCTTAAAAAAAATTAGTCCGTATTTGAAGTCTATAATGGCCATATTCCTCACTGGAAGCGGTGCCTACATGCAACACAGCTGAACTCCTTTTGCTTTCCTTTCCTCTCTCCGCTCTTCCTCCATCTCTTGATGCCTCTCAACTTTAAGAAAGATCTATGTTCTTTTTTGCCATGATCTATTTTTGTTTTATTCCATATTCTTTGGGTTTCTCATATAAGAGAAGCCAAGCACTATTTCTTTAAGCTCGCTGTCTGACGTGCTCTACTTCGCATTAGGATCTTGAGGTGCATCCATTTTCCCACAAGCGACTCAAGTTGATCCCTCTTCACAGTGGAGCAGCATTTTGTGGTGTGCTAATAATGTGTTTTCTTTATCTGCTCATTTGTGGATGGACATACAGACTGATTCTGACATCGAACTGTTATTAGGTGTGCTGCTACAAGCGCGGGTAGGCAGGGTCACTGTCACACGATGCCTTTAACTCTTTTGGGAAAGATGCCTATAAGGTGAATTGCTGGGTAGAATGAATTTTCTAGTTTTAGTTTTCTGAGGACTCTCTATGTGGCCTTCTATAGAGATCACACCAGATTATATCCTCACCAATGAAAGGCACTTGCCCTCTCTTCAAGGAAGAAGTTCCCAAGTCACAGAAATCCAAAGGCCACTCACTCCTCCCCCTATTGGCTGTGTTCTACCTAGGAGCAACCAGGGGGGCCAGATTTCACTCACTTTTATTTTATTAAGAAAGCACTTATTGGCCACCCTTAGGATGGACCACATAAGTGAAAGACCACATGAGAACACCGCATCATTATTCCATGGATAAATCAAGAAATTGTTTCTTCTACAAAGGAGAGGCATCAGATTCCTAAGGAATAACATATTCTAGTCCCAGCCCTTGACACACTCGACAAGTGGAGCAGTATCTACATCTTGCTGGGCACATAATTCAAAAGCTCTCCACTGCTTAGAGAAGGTGTGTTCCTCTGGGATGTGCACCAGAGGCCCTCGTTAATTCATGAAAGAAGGTTTCAGTGCTTTCCCAGCTGTTTGCACTGACACCGGAAGCACTGGTGGAAGATTTCCTGGAAGGTGGCCAAATGATTCAGCACATCTCCAGACCTTTGGGAGATTTCTGCCAGAGATGGAGTGAGCTCTGTCTCTAGGTTCTGTGTTCTGCGTTAGCATTTGCCCTCTGTAACTGTCGTACTAAGCACTCTCCTGGTTGACTCCTGAGGATCCCAGCCCAAATCTCCTGTGACTTTGCCATCAGGGCACTGATTCAAAACGAATGTATCTTGAAGAAAGAGATGAAGAGCAGGCATAGAGATTAGGACTGAGAAGAAGGAAGGAAGGAAAGGAAGAAGAGGAGCACTCACTCCTGCATTTCTGGGGCCAGCTCCTCATGTGGTCTGCACGGTATGTGAGCTCCTGAGGCTCTGCATCAGGGAACAGGTAGGTCACCTTCAGCTGTGCTGTCACAGCAGCTTCCATTTTTTAGATTTCTTGGGGATTAGGGTGGTGGTGCAAGCCTGAAATTCTAGCACTCCAGGATGCTGAAGCAGGGGGATTGTAAGTTGCAGCCCAGCGTGGGCAACTTTGTGAAAATCTTGCCTCAGAACAAAATATGAATAAAGAAACACACAAACAAACAAAAAACAAACAAACAAACAAAGAACTGGGAATGTAGCTTAGTGCATAGGCCTGGGCTCCATCCCTGGTACTGATAACTACACATACACACACGCACACACACACACACACACACACACACACACACACACACCCGTCCATACATGCATGCCTTCTTGGCCTGCATAGCCGCAGCTCCCAGTGCTGTCTCTCTCCTGCTGCAACCAGAGCCTTTATCTGTGTCTGCCAGGCATGATCCTCCCCTGCTTAAAATTCTCCTGTGGGCACCACAATTGTCAGGGTGAAAGGCAAAGCTTCTGGCTCATCCTTCGCCCTGTCCTCTGCAGCCTTTGCGACTTATCTCTCCCCATCCCTGCCACGGTGTCCTCACCCCAGCATCTCCAGGGCTTCCCGCTTCCGCAATCCTCTTTCACATGCTATTTCTTCTGCTTCCTGATTCGCCTCCTCCCTCTCTTCCCCTCCCCTCCTCCTTTTTCTTGCCATACTGGGGATGATACTCAAGGTCATTACACTGAGCTACATCTCTTGTACCTTTTAAGATTCTGAGACAAGTTTTCTCTAAGTGACTGTGTTGCCCAAGTTGGGTTCAGACTTGCAGTCTCTGCCTCTGGGAGTGCTGGGACAACCTGCCTTCTGTCTAAGAGTTCCTCCATACTACTCCTTGTGAGTAGGTTCCTTCACCCCTGTCTTGCTTTCTCTGTCACCACCTGGGCATGGCCTGTCCCTAAACCCATAGCTGGCACTGCTCCGCTAGAATGAGGTGTCACTCTGTCCTCCTCAGCCCAGGACTATTTTCTGTGGCGCCGTGTGGCTCTCTAAGCTCAGCTTGCTGACTGACTTCCTTTCTCCCTCTCTGTGTCTGTGATCCTTGTCATATGCACACACAACACAAATGGCGGTGCAGAGCAGCCACGGTGCTTGGTAGGTGAAGAGAGAGTCAGGGAATAAAGGAAAGAAAGACCGGAGAAAGAAAAAGGAGACTACACACCCTGACTCTTTTGTTTTATTTATTTATTTACCCATTTATCTATTTATTTATTTATTTATTTTGCATTATGGAGATTGAACCGGTATTGGGAATCACATCAACTCACTTTACATCATTTTCATCATCATCATCATCATCGTCATTGTCATTGTCATCGTCATCGTTATCATTATCATTATTATTAATATTTATTTTATTTTAAGAAGACGCTTCTTAAGTTTCCCAGGGTAACCTGGAACTTACGATGCTCCTGTCTCAGCCTCCCAGAGTCCTTGGAAGATACGAATGTACCACAGTGGCTCAGCTGCACGCTGACATTTTGAGATACTTTGTGGTGGAAGGAGCAGCGGATAATGCCGCCTGGCCCCTGGCCTCCCAGGCTGTGTGGGCACAGTGCTAGCCCTAGCCTGAGGTCTGCAGTGGGTCTTCCTGGAACCTGTGTCCCAGCAGTGTCACTTTCCTTCTTTTCCCGTCTGCCCACTCACACTTGATTTGGCCCCTTTCTCGTCACTGAGGCTATTTTCTTTCTCAACATATGCTTATTTTGTGTTTTACCCAACTTTCCAAATGCTGACATCCTCTGACATTTGCCAAAGAGCTCCTAAGACTACTTTGCAAATTCACATGAGTGTGCATGGTGCTAGACACCGAACGCTGCAGCTTTGCACTAAGCTACAGCCTCAGCCCCTTTTTGGTTATTTTGAGACAGCGTCCTTCTTAAGCCCACCAGTTTCCCAGGCTGTGGTCCAGCCCATAGTCCTCCCACCTCAGCTTTCTGGAATACTGGTGTTATAGATCTACACCATCACCAAATGTGATCCATAGAGGATTGCTGAGCATGAAGACCCAGGCTTGCCCTTTAGAAATGTAGCCATGATGTGACAAGACAGGGCTCAAACTGTGCTGCATGGGCTGTTTCTAAGCACCTCGGACCCCTGTGTCCACTCAGCACAGGAGTCACTACTACCATCCCCAGGACCAGCCTGCAGCGTCAGGAGGTTGCCTCCGGGGCAGCTGCTCATGCTGCCCAAAACTTGCACGGGCAAATTGCAGTCATAGAGACTCTTTGAGTCAAGCAAAAAATATTCAAGCCGTATAGTAGGGACTGGAGTTCCAGAGATGGGCTTTTTCTTGAGAGTTCATATCCCCTATCAAGATGCTCTTCTCCCATGTGCAAAGTAGGATCGGTCAGCTTCCATGGCCTGTGTCACTCTGAAATGCCATCCCATTGTGCAGTTCTCAACCTAGATTTGTCACTGATGCACAGTCCATCAAGTCTCCATGCATCTCCTCCTCCTCTGCCTTTTCCATGTCCACCAAAGAAAACAGTCAGAAGAATCTAAAATAAAACAGAGGCTATGGTGACTGTGATCCCTTCTATGCTTTGTTCTTTCTCTCCCCATAAGAGACAGAGATAGTGTCCCTCCACCTGGGTCCCTTCGGTTTGCCTGGAGTTAATTCATTCACCAGCTGTCACGGCTGCTTCTGGCCTTTGGTGGATTTTGGCTGCTCACCCTCTCTTCTGAGCTGTGGCTCGGCTGGCCTCATTTGAAGCCATGTGGCCTCTGTAGCTGGCACAGCCACCATCCCTGGAGTCAGTCTGGATTACATCAGCTTTATCTGATGGCCAGAAGCAGGCTTTACACATTTTCTTCTCCCACATTTTTGTTCTCCTCCTTCTGTCTTCTAATCCTGCTCTGCATCCCTGGGACGCATCCTCAGTTGTCAATGCCTTCCCCTGTGGAGGTGCTGTATTGCTCTGGAGTGAGTGGGTTTGGCTTTCCAACCTCAGCTGCAGGTCCCCCAGCCTGCACCTGTCAGAGGTGCAGCCATCTTCCAAAAGCACTTGCTGTCTCAAGCTCTGTTTGAACACCTGGGGCAGACACCACGGACAATGTGATATTTGGCAACCTAAAGAGAATGATCCCTCCTAGCAGATGCTCAGGAGAGTGGTAAGGCCTCATGCAGCATGGCTTTGGGTCCTTTCCACTGGCTTGACCCTTGCCAAGGCAGGAGCTTGGGAGGAGCTTTTCAGAGAATTAATGACACTGAGGAAGATTGCATTGCAGGTTCTTGGTTTCCTCCCATGGGACCACTCACAAGTGCTGGATGGAGGGGGGAAGCTGGCCTGGAACTGACATACCCCATAAGGTGGTTCCCTCTTGGTGACCTTGTGCATGTCCCATCACTGTCCCTTTGAAAAGACCTAGTCCAGAGACAAAGAAATGTTTAACCAGTGATGCACAGATGTTGGGAACATGAAACTGAAAGTAATTCCAACTCTTCTGGATCTGAAGTCTGCTCTCCTCCGGAACAACTTGTTACTCTTCTAGGCTAACTTGGGTTCTTCTTCTGTTTGTGAAAACTGTAATTGCTCAATGCAGAAAATGAGAAAATATGCGAGGCTGCAGGCAACTGAGGTCTTCTTTAACCTAGCCGTAATAGTCACCACTACTATCTTGATATTTTTTCTGTCCTCTATTGGTTTTCTCTAACTAGATAGGTAAATAGATAGATAAATAGATAGAAGGACTATGATTTATTTAACTATTTCTCTAATTGAAATTAGATACACAAGGTTAATTATAGGAGAAACTAAAAATGTAAATGAAGTGCAAGGTTAAGTTCGCAGGAAACAAGGAAACAGATCTTTTACAAAAGGGAATGGAATGGAAAAGAATTCAACTGTGTGATGTGCCAGTTCCCCACAAAGGACATGATCACTATGTACTGTAAATGTGGGTTATAGGGTAAAACTTAAAAATAAATAATTAAAAACAATTCGATGTGTTTTGTTTGTTCATTTCACAAATAATTCTAGTTCACACTTTTAAGTTTTTCCTCAAATTCCATAAATACTGGCTTAGAGTGCCATATATGTTTATGAAGTAGGTATATACACCCAACTCCTTCTAGAACAGTCGTTGTAGTATGAGGGTGTGCCTACGATATTTCTATACCCAAGGAAGTAATGATAAAATTCATTCTTTGATCTTTGTTTTTGAAAGAGAAAGGAGAAAGGCATCTTATTTCTTTAATTAAGTGATGAACATAATGAACATTCTCCATTTGGCCATTTGAGGGGTTTATTTTTTCATATTTACTTGTCAGTTGATTGTCATTTTTATTTTCTCTATCAAATATTTAAATGAGCTTCACTTTCTCTATCAGAGATTTAGATATTTCTATACTGAAAATTCTGGGCCTGTTCATTACCTTCCCTGTCTTGGTTACTCTGGGACAGTATGCATCTTCCCTCAGGGTACATTTTGGTCAAGCAAGACCAAACTTTACATTTTTAGTTTCTCCTATAATAGAAACTATACAATAATTAATCTTGTGCATCTAATTTCAATTAGAGAAAGTTAATTTTTTGGAGTTGTTTTTAGAAGTCAATATAAAAATCCTCAAATCACACATATTTGATGCTTATTAGGGTTGATCCAGATGCTTAGAAGATGTAAATGTTCTTTGGAAATTATTAAATCTTTTAATGAATTGTAAATAATGAAAATGAAAATGTAGTGTTTGCCAGAGGTAATAATCAATAAATATTCACTGAGCTAGTAATGAAATATTATTTTCCTTCTCTTCATCAAAATCTTAACCATTTTTCTAAGCATGTTCATTACCAAGTAATCAATAACGTGTGTGTGTGTGTGTGTGTGTGTGTGTGTGTAATTGCTCCAACTTTTACATCCAGCGAAAGCATATGAGCTTGACATGAGGTATGCTGATATTAGATAAACCATACAAAGCTGAAAACACCCAAAGTCACAGCTTCATTTACTACTTTTTTGATTGACTGGGCTTATGAATGTGATGGAGAAAATATGAATATTGTAGACTAAACATGAGTGTGTGCTGTGTAGATAGCTGCTACACTGTGAATGGCAAAAACTATTACAGGAATATTTCTCCTGGATTGAGGAGAAATTATTATCTAATTGAGCAAAAAAGTCATTTATGTCATTGGACAACTAGTGATGCAGTTGAAACTGGTTTTGGCTTAATGAATACAATGTACACAAAAGTGGCCAATAGCTTGTCAGTAAATCACAAATCAGACAATGACAATAAACTCAGTGAAAAATTTCATGCCAAGAAGTGCACTTCAATTTTCTAGTCATAGTCGAATTGTTAACCTAGGTAGGCTACAAATGGAAAAGTTTGACAAAAAGCAGTGAAAGCATTCCATAAAAATTAGCTCCTTGCATAGAATTGACAGTGAAGAATATGACATATTATATTATTATTTATAAATTATAGTTGATGCATCCTTTATATAAACAAAATTCATAATGTCTGAGCATGTTTATATGACTGAGCAACATTATATTTTGATGAACTTGTTAATCAATTAAGTGCTTGTATACATTTTTCACTGCAAAGCACAATCAGTGAATTTTGCATAAGAGAGCAGAGAGCTATGGTTACTACAGCTTCTTCTCCTTGGTATCCTTTCTTAGGACCTTAGGAAATGCAATGTAGAACAGTTCCTGGGAGAGGCATTAGAAGTCATCTGAAGATAACTAAACTGGCTTTCTCTTTCTTATAAAATATGAAAGACATGTACAGAACACTTGCTTCCCAAATTGAGCTAGGACAGAGGATGAGTGCCTCCAACTATCACTGGGAGCTCCACCTACCATCGCCCAATTAGTTCTACTTCCACTTTTCCTCTTAGACTTCCTGCCAGCTCCAGAATAGACCCTGGAAATTCTCTTCCTACTAGAAATTCTACGAGGCAGAGCCTCATTCAAAAATAAGAGATAGCTAAAGAGAAAAATTAACTCATATTTTCAAAGGAGTCCATCTTCAGTATTTGGGAAACTTCTCAGTTCTACAAATATCACGAGCCATTATCTGTATAATGCACTAATCCAGGAAGTGAGAATACTGCCTTCTAGAGGGAGATTTAGAGCTCTTACGTTCCCCTCTCACAGAGAAGGGAAATGATGTTGAGCAGCATCTTTCACATCCATCCATAGCTTTTCATCCATAGCCTCTCATGTAAACCCAGCATTCCTGAGAAGACAAGAAAGTGAAGCTTCATCCAATAGCCTTCAGTCAAATGCTACCTGGAGGCCTTTCCCCTTTCTCTAATTTCAAACCTTCAGCCCCAGTGTTCTCTGAACCTCAAAAGTACCTATCTTTGCTAGCCAAAGACTTTTCTATTGACAATAACAGTCTGTCTTCCCGGATAAAGAATGACCCTGCTAGGCTGGGGAGATAGCTTAGCGGCATAAGCACCTGCCTGGCAAGAACAAGGTCCTGAGTTCAATACCCAGTACTAAAAAAAAAAAAAGAAGAAGAAGAAGAATGACTCTAACCCTGCTGGAACTTATTTTTGTCTATTGAGTATGTTGAAAACATTCAAAAAGATAAAGGAATTCATATCAGTTATGTAGTACTAGTGGAATAATCAAGGTTTAATGAAAACCAATCAGTTCAGCATGGTGACTCCTGGCCTGTCATGGCAGAATTAAAATAATGAAGCAACACTGAAAGCTATGAGAAGAATGCGAGAAATTGATGTGTCTCCTTCAGGCTCCGAATGGCCCACATTTAGTGGGCCTCCCGGTGTTACCATGGTAACCCATTTTGGTACCTCACGCATCCTTCGTGTAGGAAAACAAGGGGTAGAGTGTTCTTAGGAAGGTACAATCCCCTTTAAGCGGATCTAGAAGCATCGCAGATGAACAGAACTTTAAACATTCCGCCATGAATATTCATGAAGTAAGTTGTTTTTTGTTGCCTGCCTAGTCAGCAGTCACAAAACACATGGTGTGTGTTGGCAGCATCTTGCCTAGGTAGAGGGCTACGGGCTGAGGCAATGGCAGGAACCAGGACCTGTGAGGCTGACTGACATTTCCATCTGTAGCAAAGGCTGGTAATTAACGGGAAGGAGTGTGCCTGCAGCCTTGCACCATCTGCTAGGGAAACGGCTCAATAAGAAAGGCGCTGGATAGCATCTCAGCGGTGGGGCGGTCTGGTTCCGACATGAGGCTGGGCATCTGTTAGCGGAGGAGATAGACTATTAGGAAATTCGACTGGGAATGAGCAATATGGAAAGAACACTCTGACCTAGCCCATAAAAGCAACTCTTTAGAAATGGTGTCTTTTTATCTTACTTACCCAAGTCTTCTGAAAATGGCTTGCCGAGGGACCATTAAGAATCTGTTTGAAGTAGCACAATGGTTTCGAAAACGCTGTTTTATTCCAACATGAAATTCTTGAAATCAGGATACAGCTGTCATCTTTTGACAATAGAACTAATTTCAGAGCGAGGATATGAGGTTAAATTCCTTCTTTTGTTGTTTAGACTGGGGAGCAGGCTGGAGAAACCAAATGATCATTTAAATGCTACACTATTCAGAATGGATAAGACAAGAAAACCCTGGGGATGCCCTGACAGGAAGTGAGCAGGTCAGAAATCATCCCAGATTTCTTGTAATGTCTTCATACTCCTGCTCTGACTTTTCTATGCTCAGGGAATTTCTAATGTGAATCTGCTTGATCTTGAAAAATCACACTTTTGGACTTTGGGCTGAGCTGTATTTCACCAGTCTCAGCACATTGAAGAGAAATAGTTTGAGGTCACAAATTTAGAAATACATGTAAGCTCATGAAAAAGGTAGTCCCCACACATGGAAAGGGGGCTTTTAAGAATGTGCATGTGCAGCCATGGAAAAAGTTGTGAGTCCAACTATCCCTTTAAGTTTAGAGCTTAGTGTCTATTCACAGTACCAATCACTGTGCAAGATCCAGGCAGACGACTTGAATTTGTGAATATATATATTTGTCACTGTTACCTATAAGGACCGTGATCTGTTCATGGAAAACTCATGGAATCATAAAGTATTAAAGGGCATAGAAATCTTGGATTTATTTTTCTTTTGTACCATTAGGGATTGAGTCCAGGGCTCTTACATTGAGTGGTATTCATTCATTCATTCATTCATTCATTTATTCATTAATTCATTCATTCATTCATTCATTTTTTTGAGACAAGTTCTTCCTAAGTTTCTCAATTGCCCAGATTAGGCTCAAACTGATAATCCTCCTGCCTCAGCTTCTAAGAATTTTAGGATTAGGGATATGCACAACCACCCTGGATAAAAAAGAGTTAAAATTTATTTGAGAGCGATGAACACAAAGTTTGAATTTGGAGTCCACCCCCCACTTTGTGTGTGAATCTTGGTAATTTTGCTAATAGTTGGGAGTCATTGGTCTCCAAAAGGGCCAATATGAAATAGGTAGAAAAACTGCATCATTGGTAGATATAAGAAAGATAAAACAAATGTTAAGGATTGAGGAGATGGCTTAAATGCTTGCTTGGAAAGCACAAGGTCCTGAGTTCAATCCCTGGCATAAAAATAAATGAACTTCAATGGCAAACATGAAATAAAACATTTTGTCTGGTTGTATGCTAATGAAAGTTGAACAAGTTCTTAAGGGGAAGAAGAAAGAGGCCCTGACTTACAGTTTTTGTCAAATTCTGTGATATGAATACTTTTTCTGGGGACAGTTGATATTTATGCTCAGGGTCACTGAGGGCCAAATTGGGATGAGATGCCCACAAGCAGCTTTCTTGATCAAATCGGTACAGCATGACACAGCAACGGCTCTGCCTCTACCCCTTCACTTTACGGAGTTGGTAGCACTAGCACTGGCTTCGTTGCTGCACGCTGTCTTCATTCCACCTGCTGAGAGCGGAACGCTAGATCTTGCCACACATCGGTGTGCGTGATCTTCTTGGTGCAAGGAGGGACTGAAATGAAATGCTGTGGCATAGAACAGAGGTCCCCAGCCTTGGGGCTACACACAAATGCTGGGCCATGGCCTCTTATAAGACAGGCTGCACAACAAGAGGTGAGCAGCAGGTTTCCCAGAGAAGTTTCCTCTGAATTTAAAGCTGTTCCCATTGATAGCATCACTGCCTCAGCTCCAACTCCCATCAGATCAAGTTAGGTGTTAGATTCCCATAGGAGCACATGCCCTGTGAGAGCAGAAAGGAAATTCATATGCTTCTCCCAAGAATCTAAACCAGAAACCATCCTTACTCCTAGATCCAGGGAAAAACTGGTTCCTGGTGATAGTTTTATGACCCCTGTCACAGCACTTCCATTATTTAGTGGGTGAAAAGAGTGATAAAGTGTCTACGGTGGCTCTTTTTCATGTGAAACGTTTGTTTCTAGATAGTGATATGCTTATTCCACTTCATGGAACTGAGCAGCCAGCTGCAACCCTGAGTTCCTTTGCATCTCCACCTGGGCTTCATGCTATCTCTTGGCTGCCTTTCACTGCATTCTTCCATGTGCTCTTCATGTGCACTGAAGTGTCTTGGGCTGCCTGGATCTCATTCTGTGTTGCTTATGGTCCATAAGTTGCACAGCAGAGACCTTGAACCATCATTGCAATTATCTACAGTAGTGGAAGGTATCCTAGCCACACAGAAAGCAGCAGAGCACTGCAGGTTTACAGATAAGCTTCACTTCTGGGATGAAGCCCCTCACTCCACTATTCAATCATTGCCAGGCATGGGGGTGCACACCTGTAACCCCAGCACTTTGGAGGTTGAGGCAGGAGGATTGATGTGAGCTTGAGACCAGCCTGAGCTACAAAGTGAGCTCAAAATCAACCTGAGCTGCATGGCAGCGAGACCTTGGGTCAAAAGGCGAAGAATAGATAAAAAATGTAAAATCAATAGATGCTTAAATGCTATTGAAGTGTCACCTTATTTTAAGGAATCCACAGCTCAGCTGTCAGTTGTACTGAAATTTACTGTGGAGAGCCGGCATGTGGTGGCTCACGCCTATAATAATCCCAGTACTTGGCAGGCTGAGACAGCAGGATTGGTGCAAGTTTGAGACCAGCCTGGGCTACAAAACGTGAGCTCAAGGCCAGTCTGAACTGTATAGTGAGATCCTGTCTCAAAAAGACAGAAAAAAAAAAAAAAGAAAGAAACTGTTCAATCATTAATGAACGAGCTGACAATGTCAAGTTAGATTCTATTTGGCAAGTATTTTGATACCTAAAAGAAATTTTACTTGCAGAAGAAATATGCAACAGGATCTTGATGTTCTTCTAGAGGAAAATTCTGGTTGTAAATTCCAAGAGCCATGCCACTAAATGTCATACAATAAATATAACCCTCATTTGAAAAAATCAGTCTACTATTTCTTTGAACATAGTTACAGATTTTTTTTTAAAGTGCAAAGGTAAAATTCACTGTGGAGAAAAATCCACATCATTTGGAAGGTGTACACCAGCAATGGAATGTTTGGGATGATGGGAGACCCAAGGTAGACAGAGTATGTGCAGATCTAGGATTTCTGTAGAGGTGAAGCCAGTTATCCCAGATCAGTCTGTGCTTCCAGACTGATGAAATGATACCTTTGATGTAGAAAGACAGTGAGTTCAATCATTTTGATAGTTGTGTTCATGAGTCTTGTTGACCACTCAAACTTTCCCCCATTTTGCCAATGCTGATCAAAGGCAGAAGCTGGAATTTAGTTAGATGGCTATAGGAAGTCCTTCTAGCCTTTGAGGGTCATGTGCAGAGGCCCCCGGCTGTCAGCGTACAGCATGGGTCTAAGCCGTCTTCAGTCAAATGCAATCTTCCTGATAGTCAGGGAGTACAGATGTTTCAGGTGGTAGCCCTAACAAGAGAAGGATTTCATTCTCATTAAGGTGAAGCTGAAAGCCTTCTTAAGCTTCTTCTCTTCATAGCTTTCTTGACACAGAAAGGGACCTTGGTTTTAGGATGTTTTATCTCAATATTGGTGCAGCAGAATCATGAAATTATTCACCTAAATTCTCCATGTGGTTGTATTATGTCAGAAGTCACTGTTGTAGACACACAAGAGTCACTCTGATCATTGCTGTTTATTTCGAGGCTTAATCAGGGTGTAGTTATGGGCATAGAGGATGGAATATTTGGAAGGGGGGGCACCCAGGCTGCAGGAAGCACAAATGTAAAGACTGTAAAGGTCTTCAGTAGAAGACAGGTCAGTTGACCTAGTCGAGCCTGTTTTAGTCACTATAGGGTGAGCCCTGGAGAATCTCTGCTCAGAAATATCCTTAAATCAAACACAACAAAACTGGAACAAGTGCTCAGAAACACCCTCAGAGAGTTTCTCTCAAAGAAAACTAATGTTCTAGGAGAACTTGGTACCTTACCTCTTGCATCCTTAGTCTCTAGTCTGATGCACAGAATTCTGGATTCTAGCAATGCGGAGCTGATTTCTTTTTTGAATTTTTCCCATTGCCTATCCAAATAGTATCTAGGAGGTAGCTCTGTGGTATTTTTTTTATTACATTACATTTATTATATGGAGACATTTTCCTTTGTTAAAATTTCTTGACATACTTTCTCACTACATGAGTGATAGGGGATCATTTGAGAATAAGACAAAATTTAAATGAAAAGCAATAAGAAGACAAACATCCCTCTTGCCTTGTTAAAAATTAGTTATTTTTAAATAATTGTTATATTACCAGAGTTTTTATGTGTGCATGTGCCTGAGTTGTCAGAACTCTCCTACCTTGAACACATCCATGAATATTTGTCTTATTTTTTATACCAAAGATCTCAAAAATATGTTTATGTAAATAAAAATTTCCAATGTCATTTTCTGTATCTGCATAACATTGCATTTTATGATTGCTCGAAATTTATTTAATTGGGCCTTTATTCCTAAATTTTCTCTTATTCCAAAGCAGATTTGCTGGGCATAATTTTCACTAAATCTAATGGACATTTGCATGTTCCTTTTTCTATTTATTCCTAAAAATAGTTGACTGATCAGAGATCTGTGACCTAGCAATGTGCACCTTTCCTGAAAAAGGCTGTAGCCTTTTGTAATTAACTAGACAGGTATTATCTGTATTACTTGATCCTTACTGGATAGTAATGATTACTTATGTAATTACTCAGTGTTACTCTCACAGACTTATACAAACTTACTATGCTTCCTATATATTTCTGCTTTAACTGAGCTACATGTTAACTTCAAAAGACATCAGAAAGGTAAAATATTGTGTATAGCACTCTCTATATCAATTACACCCAGGGCTACCATATATAGCTGATGGATGCTATCAACAACTTCTATGTCAGGCAGGAAGAGCCTTGTGTCTGGTGCCTATGCTCATCAATAATGTGTGGGGTGTTTTAGGCAGTTGCTTTGAAAATTCTACTCTTCAAAAGTCTTTTAATCAGGCAGTGAGGTATATCAACATTGGTCTTTGTCTCTTTGGCCCCAAAGATGTAAAGTTTGGCACCAATTTGGGACTGCCTGGTATACATGCCTACCACCTGCATGGTGCCTACTTGCAAGCAGTAGGTGAACAATTTTACCAGACATGGTGGCATACATTTGTAATTCTAGCATTCCAGGAGGCACAGGCAGGAATTTTTCAAGTTTTACAAGACCAGCTTGAGCAACTTGGTCATTTAGCATATCCCTGTGTCAAAACAAAAAAATTAAATGGCCGGGAATGTAGCTCAATGGGAAAGTCCTAGATTGAATCCCTAAAACATTTTTTTATAGAAGAAAGTTGAGCTGTGCTGTGATATGGGGCACAGACAGACATTCTTGGATGTGCTCAGCAGCTATGAACTGTGTGTCTATGGGAAGGAGGCCCATGGTCCAGTACACTCCAGTCCTGGTGGGAAGATTCAGCTAAGGAGGGACAAGGATGGGTCACCTACAGTGAGAATTATTTCTTGCTCAGATCATTACATTGCTTTGGACCACTAAGAAACACAGAGTACTTCTCAGAAATGTATCCTCCCTAGGCAGTGAGAGTGGGTGAGTGGCTGAATCCTGCAGGGAACCTCAAAACCCTCGCCTTCAAGACCTGTGGCCAGGCAACTGTGGGAAGCGCTAGCAGCCTCCTTTGTTGGCTGGTCACAAGCCAAACCTCCTGCTGAGATAAATCATGAAATAGCTGGCATGTCCAAGAATGTAACCAAATTACCACTTTGGAGGTTACTGGATGACAAAGCCCCAGAGCAAAGGCTGGGAGCAAAGGCTATAAACACACACCCTCCTCCCACCCCAGCCTTCAGGGCCGTAGATCCAGGTGGCAAGGCTGGCTGGCTGGGAAGCCCACCAGCAGGGCATTTGCGGAGGGCCCTGCTGCAGTTCTTAGCTCTGCACAGCACTACCACAATTTTAGGAAGATCACGATGCATCCCATGACTGGATTGTAGGCAGCCCAGAATCTCACTCCAAGAATTGCTCCCTCTGAACGGACAAATAGAGCTGCCTCCACAACTGGCACACGGCTATGTGCCCTCCCTGGCCCTTTCTCCCCGTCTCCCTTTTTCATATCTATTTTTCTGCCGGGCAGGTTTCTTTCAGCATTCAATCAAGGGCAATGTGTCCTCGATCAACATTTTTCATTTTTTTATGCAACACTGTTCTTTAAAGCTTTTTGCAGCTGGTTTGCAACTGAACTGCTGCCAATATCCTCCGAGAGCTTCTCCGTGGTGAGCACACCCACCTCCTTCCTGGAGCGCGCCCAGGGGCCGAAGGGGGCGAGCCAGGAAGAACGTCAAAGCCTCCTCTCCAGCCTGCGCGGGCTCTAGGCTGCAGACTGGAAGTAGATCCAGGCTGCTCCGCACATGAAGAGAGCCTGGAGAAGCGGGGCACAGACTGAGAGAGATTTCATGTGTCCACTGAGGAACAGGAAATCTATGGGTAGAAAGAAAGTGAATCCTTCTGATGATGGCGGGAATTTCACTTTAAAAAGCTAAATACATAAATAAAGACAAACCACGCACGAACCCAGGAGAATGCCATAAGCCAATGACGACAATTAACGTAATTCTTTGAAATCCAGAGAAAATATTTAAATAATTAGAAAATAAAAGAGAAGGACATTAAAAAACTGCTTAGGGCTCTAATAGTATTACCTGGCTACTAGAAGCTGATTGGTTATTTTTTTCCAAAATTTTCATTTATGCTGAATTTTTCCTTTGTGTCATATAAATTATATTAAAATTACAAATTGAGGCTGGGCGTGGTGGCGTGGGCCTGTAATCCCAGTGCTTGGGAGCCTGAAAACAGGAGGATCACTATGAGTCAGATATACATGGTGAGACCCTGTAGTCCCTTCACTAAACACATAAAAGTTTTTTAAAAGTAAAATTGCAAATTTGTAGCATGACAGATCCACTTCTTTTCAAGTCAGCTGATGATAGTTTGCTTTTTTGGTTGAAAATTGTATTTTTACTAATTTCCATGCTTTTTGGGCAAGAAGTAGGTCAGAAAGGCTTCAGTCTCTGTACCTGCAACATTATTATTCCTCAGGGGCCGTGGGGAACACTGATGGTCATATTTGACCAGAGAGTCAACATAGAGAGTGGCATTGATTTTGTTTTCTTTTCTTTTCATTTTCTCCCTCCTCAAACACACGAGTCAAGGAGTCTTTGTGTCTACGTTTCACGGTGGAGGAGAAATTTATTGTCATCAGCACCTCCCAGCTCTGTGCAGTTCGCTGCCCTCTGACTTCAGCTCTTCCCAAATAATACCCTTGGTCATGTCGCTCAGCCCTGATGACCTTCTCCTTGGATCCATTCTTTATTTGTATCTCTCCTCCTGTTTTATGCATGTGAAGGGTTCCTGTTCATTGCTTATCGTCTGCTGTAGTGTGGGTTTTGCAAGGGAGCGATACAGGGCACACAATTTATAGATTTTATAATAGTCACCAAAAGAGTCATATAAAAAGAGAAGGCAGAGAATCTGTTCACACACTAAGATCTAAAGAATCCAGCTGAGGGCCTAGATCCCATGCCAGTGCCCTGCGTGAATTCAGCTGAAGACCTAGAACCCATAGCAATGCCCCTCCCATGAGTCCAACCGGAGACAAAGAGCCCATGACAATGTCTTGCAGACTTGTTTTGAGGTTCTGCACTAGGAAGACCCAAAGTGGCCAGCAGGATGAAGGATCTGTGTCTGCTGGCCGAAGGATCTGGATTGGAGCCAGGAAGCAACGGCCAAAATAAGAACCAGAGCTCCCCCGAAAAGTACCACAGCCACCCTTAGCAACAAGATCCTGAACTCCTCTAATGATGAGAACAACAGAGCCTGTATCAGGAAAGCCAGCATAACAAGTTTCTCCAGGACCTTGCACAGTGCACCATCTTCCCCTCTGGATACAGGAAGTGATGCTCAAAGTAAGGACCAGTGCTCCCCTAAACTGAACCATAGCTTCTCATGACACAAGGGTCCAAGCTTCTTCAGTGATGGAATAGTCAAATTCATATCAGGAAAGCCAGCATGACAAGCTCCTCCAAGGGAAGCAATAGCTCCCTGACAGCTTTTCTTCTTCTTCTCCAGTTCTCCTTTTCATTTTGTTGGCAACAACCCCTAGGCGGGCCTCCCACACCCAGTGCCACACTGGTTCAGCTCAGCTGGATGCTGCAAGCTGATCAAGTCAATCTAGCACATCCTCTTTACCCCTTTGACTCTAACCTCCGTGAAGGTGGAAGTCACAGATTCAATCTGGGCATGGTGGTGCACACCTGTAATCCCAGCTGCTGGGGAGGAGAAAACAGGAGGATCAGTATGAGTCTGAACTGCATAGTGAGACCCTGTACCTGTTATCCCCCTGCAAAAAAAATTCTCCCAGAAGTCACAGATGCTCCCTCCCTCTAGAATTTCAAGGCTACATCTTGCATGCTGTGCACTGTAGGGGATTAGTTACTGAATCACTGTCCAGGGAATATACAGAAGAGATGTGGACTGGCTGGCCCTGTTGCCTGACCAGTTTGGTAACTGTGACCACCTGGATCTTGAACAGAATAACACCCTCTCCCCTAGTCTCACTAGTGAGAAGAGTAAATCCAGGATACACTGGTTTATCCTCATAGTTTTGCTTCCAAAGATTTTAATGACAATGAACTTGAATACATAAGAAAACCTAAGCTATAATATAAGATCTTATGGCAGTGTTTCTATTTTTCCTTTTTTATTAGCTTTTATTTCAGAAATGTTATTTTTTATTAGTACACATTTGAAGTACATAAAGATTATATTCCTTTAGAATACAGTTTTTGTGGAGATAGCTGGTATACTTTGAACCAGTTAATTTTCATGAAACACACACACACACACACACACATATCAAAGTATCTGGAACTTGGGATAGCTTTCTTGTATTTATTTTAGTGTAACAAGGATAATATTTCCTTGTTTTGGAATAGATGAAGAGCCACATATATACCTCTAAGCACCTGCACAAATTCAGTTTCATCATGTAATTACAGCTCCTTGGTACCTACATGGTTCTGACTGTTTTACTGTAGGCCACACCTACTTCTTATCTTACCTACATTCTTATAGCATCATTTGTAACAGATGTTATACCAGTTATGATGTTCTAACTGTATTATTTATTCTGCAAATAAATACCTCATTTACTTCTCAGAGAGCCTACAGATTTTCTTAAGTAGAAGTATAGTATTCAAATTTCCATTTGATTCCAAAGATGGTGTTCGTGCTACAGAAATCACTATGGAGGTAAATTACACATGATCCTGTATTGCTGAGGCACTAATAGCTTGTATAACATCTGTCTTATGGTGGAGAATAGGGGAAATGTTGGACTAAGTGATGAGTACAAGAATCTCTCCTTGAGAGGAAACAAGACCATACCGGTGGATGGCTGTGCCCTATACATATGGGCGCTCAGATTGATCAAAAACTCAATAAAGTCTCTGACTTTTAGATTTGCACTTAGGGCACTTGTATTAGCGAGGCTTCCCTTGAGGAACAACATCAGTGCAAGATGTATGTACAGTTATACAAAGGAGTTTATTAGGTAGCTTCTAGAATCAGAAACAGAGAATAACCACATCTGTCTGTGAAAAGAGGCAGAGGAATCCAAAATGGCAGTCAGTGAATTAGAGCGCTTCAGAGTCCAATAGCAACTAAGGTCGAAGGCCTGAGAACTCACTGACAATTTTATGGAGTCTGTGTAGAAGGCTGAAGAGTCTGTAGCAAAGCTCAAGGTTGCACTGGAAGGCTGTAGATCACAGTCCAAAGGCAATGGCAGCAACTGGAGTTTCCCCAAACAAAAGGGTAGACTTCCTCCTGCTTTCCCTACTTGCTCATCGATGCCATCCGCATCAGCTGTGGGCCATCCTGCCTCAGCTTTTGGCCTACATATCTATCGGCCATAGCCACATCCAGAGCTTTACTAATCTACCAAGTTGTTCTTATTGAGGTCAAGTTGACATAGCACAGTTAAGAACCTTAGCACCATAACCATGAAATAAAAGAACTTTCTTTGCAACCTGCACTTCGCAGTACAAGCTTTCTTTGTAAACACCTATGACTTCCAGTGGTGAGCTCTCGCCTGTCATCCTGCCTCTTGTCTGTCTCTGCAAACTGGCACTGAGGACATGTACTGATTTCTGTGCTTAAGTTTTTGACTCAATATGCTGTAAGCTTATTATAGACATTTTTATTCTATGTAATATTTTCTGGACCCAAACAGATGGGTTGGACAGCACCCAGGCTAGTGTAGTCAGATCTTTTTTGCATCCAAACAATATTTTATTATATTGGTGGAATGGCAGAACACAACAAATAATGTACATACTACTTGTTGGCACTTACAAAATTTCTACCTTAAATGCAATTAGAACAAAACTCTTCCAAGTATATTGTGTTAATAGTTACCGTACTTAATTTCCCTCAGTAAATATAAAATTAATAACTTGTAAGATATACCAAGGTGAATGATTATACCTCCTCATTAATGGGTGACATTAGAGTATTGTTCATTCATTTGTTTAATCCTTAAATAATTATCAGAGGTGCTTTCCACAAAAGGTATTGTGTTGGACATACAGGGAAGCACACTAACATAGTATACACACAGTTCTCCCATCACTGGATCCTAAGTACACAAGGAAGAGGAGACATATTCAGTTCAGGCCATGATTCCAAGGTGAAAGTCCATACCAACCTTAAGGTAGACAGGAAGAAACTGGTGTCTGGGAACAGGGAACAAGTGATGAGTCATTAGCCAGATCTGCATCCCTGTGAAGCTTTCATCAGAGGTCCTTTGGTCCCTCCCAGCATCCCAAGGGCCCTTAGCACTCACTGCAGCAGTTGATATTAAGAGGCGGATGTACGTAAGAAGCGCAGACCTTACTGACAACCTAACCAAACTGAACGAAGAGTTCAACTCAATAAAATCTCATAGAAATAGCCTAGAACTTGGACTATTTTAAATAAAAAAGTGTTATACTTTAGTCTTCTTCCTTAGCTGGACTGATCATAACGTTTCTAAATATGTGGGTTTGTTTCTTTTGTTCAGAGAAGAGATGACCTCTGGAGACGGGCCCTACAGTGGTGCGGGGCCTTCGCCATTAACTCACAGGGCGCGCCTGCACTGGTGTCACGTGAACCCAGCACAGGACTAAGGAGAAGCCTTATGGGCTCCAGGTAGAGGAAGCCCGAGAAAGAATTAAGGAAGCTGGTTACAGACAGTTATGTTTGGCTCATTAGCCGCTTCTATTCTTTTTTTTTTTTTTTTTTTTGACAAGATACCCCTAAATTGCTCACATTGAGATTGAATTGGTGCTCTCCTGCCTCAGCCTCCTTGAGTGCTGGGATTATACAGATGTGCACCACTCTGCTAGGCAATTCAGCCCTGTTTTTTATTTTTTTATGTTTTGATACTGGGTTCTTTAAATAGCTGAGCTCAGATTCCTACTGATCCACCTGTCTCAGCCTCCATTGCACTGGGATTACAGGGCCCTGTTGATGCAGGTGGTTGTCTTGCCTTGTGGAAACAGTTCTGTCTGAAAATGTGCAGTTTCGGTTCCTTCTTTGGCTTCTAAATGAAGCCAATTTCACTTAGGGCTGTCCTGACTATATACTCCTATTGTTTCCTTTCACTGTTTCTTTTGAAAATGTATGTCACTATGAAGCTTTTTCTTAAAAGAAAAAAATAAATTGTTAGAGTTGGCCAAATAGCTCAGCAGATTAAAATACCTGCAAGCAGGCACAGGAGCTGGGGGTTCAATCCCCAGGCCTGCCCTGCTGGCCTCACCCCCAGGGCATACTGAGATGGCAATTGAGACTGGGTGTGGTGGTGCGTGCCCATGATCCCAGCTCTTGGGAGGCTGTAAACAGGCAGATCACTACAATTCTGGTCTAGTAGTGAAACCTCCAAACACCCTATAGACCTTTCCCTAAAATACACAGAAAAAAAAAAGTTATCTTTTCTCTTTTAAGAAAAATTGCCCTGAAAATCACACAAAACCAGAAATCAGCAAAAGCTCACGGATAGTCCTGGTCCCCAACTTCTTGTCTGGTGTATTTTCACTTAATATGTTTGTGGATAAGGAACAGTGCTTAGTTTACTGACAACTTCAGCTCTAGAGGAAAAGTAAAATGGACAGTGCCAAACTCTGAACTGTTTCTTAAGTTCACATACTTCTGGATTTCAGGGATGAAGATCTAACTGAATTTTTTTATTATTTTTAAAAGTCACCTTTGAGATGGCTTGGCTGGCCATTGCTTCCTCCCCTTCTAAAGTTCACTGATTTTTAAAGACCAACTGCTGCAAAGGAGATTATAAAATCACTTTCTGAAATGTGGAGTTTTGAAACATGGCCTTTAGGGAGCTAGAACTGGGGCAGCACCAGCTCATACAGGTCACTGCTTTGTGAAGGAGGGAAATATGTGCTCTCCTTACACATGTTCCCTCTTTGAACCAAAAACAGAAAAAAAAGAGAGAATCCATTTAGCAGGAATGACTTGGTTTTCTAATGCTTTTAAGATCTTCTCTGTTTTATGCAATTGGCAGCTTTTTGTGGTTGTTTAAATAATAATAATAATAATAATAATAATAATAATAATAATAATAAGTGTATGTCACTAGCCCAATTTATCATCCAAGTTTGAAAACATTAATCTACCTCTGAGAAAATGCCCCCAGTAAGATTGTATTCTTCCAAGGCCATCAATGGTAGAAGAAAATGACTTGATTCATATCTCAATATTTCCTTGAAATGCTAAAACAATGGAGGGTCCTACCACACACTTGAGCACTGGTCCATGATTTGACTTCATATGTGCTTTTATTTCTTAAGAATTCTTCCCTTTGAGGTGCATAACTATAAAATTCTTAAGTGCTGTAGCCAATATGTGGACCTGTTGTTAGCTTGGGAAACCCTCATAGGTGCATGCAAACCCTCTGTCTTTCTCATGGTGCAAGTCTCTAATAATTTACCCCAGGTTCAACGATTTGTTAAGATTTCCAGAGTTGAGGAAAATATTTTCATGATTACAGATTAGTACAATAAAAGGACACACATCAAATTCCATAAAGGGAGGGCTGTTGAGATAGTTCAGGCAATTAAGCTCCTGCTTAGGCAAGCTCAGGGACTGGGGTTTGCTCTCCAGCACCACATGCTGTGCTAGCCCTGCCCCCAAGAGTGCTGAGTTGGCAACCAAGCCCAAGCATGGTGGCACATGCCTGGATTCCCAGTGCTGGGGAGGCTGAAAACAGGAGGATCACACAAAATATATTAAAACACACACACACACACACACACACACACACACACACACACACACACACACAATCAAATTCCCGAAAGGGAAAAGGAACATAGGGTGAGGTCCCACAAAGACCAGGTACAGGCTTCTCTCTGAGTACCTGAACAGCACCTAATATTCTAGCAAAGATGTGTGGCAGTCAGGCAGGGTAGCTCCTCAAAGCCCCAAGTGCAGGAATCTTTCTAGGACTCACTGTTAGCACTACAGAGCACTTGTCACTAAGCTACTCAGATGCCAGCCCCTCAGGAGGTCAGAGTGATGTAACATGACTCAAAGCCTCCACCTTGCAAAAATAGGGATGCGCTACAAATCCAATCATTGTGATTACCTCCGTGGAATGCCCCCAAACTCAGGCACACTGAGATATTCCTATCAGGCAGGAATTCCAGGCTCTCAGTGGTCTCGCTCTAGAGCTGGGCAAGAGCCAGCACTGAACACCATTGAAAGTGTGGAATTTAGCATCTGAAGCTGCCCAAGGTAGCTGTTACTGAATGCATCAGATATTCGGATCATTCAGTTCTCTTCTCTAGGCCTTGATTCCGGTTTTCGTGTGAAGAATGTCAAACTGGAAAAATCAACTGTCACTCCAGAAAAACTTCCTCCCTTGGATTTGACCACAAAGATGTTATTGAGGCAAATTAAGAAGTTATGCAATGTTGTAAATCAATGAACAGAGAAGGTAAACAGCTTTCAATGTCATTTCCACATTACTCATTGTGTGGTTTGGGAAGAATTCTCAGCTTCTAAGTCTTCCTTCTTTTGATCATATAATACATCGAACAAGGCTGCATTAAGAACAAAGTAAGATGAGGTAAATCAGCATTTGAAAGGTGAGATTCTCCCAAAAATTACAATATTAAGAGGACAACAGCATCAGAAGAGAGACACTGAGAAGAATACATTAGTAAGATTTTTTAAAATTTTATGTATTTAATACAGGATCTCACTACACAGCTTGGACTCATAATGATCCTCTTGTCTCAACCTCCCCAGTGTTGGAATTTCAGGCATGTGCCACCCCGCCCAGTCTTGGTGGCCTGCACAACATGCTTGGGGTTCTGGGACCAGTGTGGTCTGTGGTACCTGGGATTGACAGGGTCTTGCATTTGCCTAAGCAGATGCTTAGATTGCTGAGCTATCTCCACAGCCCTATCACTTTCAATATATTATGACATTTTTCATGTCATGAGTCATGTGGAAAATGATTTTCTTTTGTATCCTGAAATAGGTAGGCTGCTGGTAAAAATGGACAAAGGACTCCAGGTTACAGGCATGAGGCATGATAAATCTGTGCCCTTCCACATACTACCTGGCCCAACTCTAGCTAACCAATCAGAGTATGGCAAGAATGTTAACAGTGAGGGCCGATGGGTAGGAAGCTCCTTGTTTTACTTCTGGGAAATTTGTGGGACTTGCATTATGCTCAAATTCCTCAAGAATAAACAAGGTCAGCCATGCAAGTAGGGCACCACACCACAGTATGAACAACCTGTTTGACTACCAACTTGCAATCACTAGAACAGCCAGTTCTGCTGCTATGGCTGCTTCCAACTTCTAGAATACGGTCAGCGAAAGGGAAACAGAAAGGTGGAACCAAGTGACAGCGACCCAGTTAAAACCATGATGATAGATTATTGGATCACAGTTTAACTGTCTCTCTCTCTCTCTCTCTCTCTCTCTCTCTCTCTCTCTCTCTCTCTCTTTCTGTGAATTGCTGCTGACAGTCTGTAATCTGACAGGAACATTTAACTGCTGCTAGAAAGTTTATTGTGGTTGTTGTTAGTCAGGGCACTGAACCATTTTAGTAGTTTCTGTTGCTTTCTGCATATTAGAATCACCAGGGAGCTAAAAATAAAGATATAACAAAAGCAAATGACAAACCCAGACCACCATGATATCAGGGCTAAATTTCCCTTCCCAGATAGTCTAAATTCACTGACTGTGTTGACTTCCCTTCCTGTTGCTAGAGCACAACACCCAACACCTGCAACTTCAAGGAGAAGACACTTTTTTTTGCTCACGGTTTTAGGGGATTCAGGCCATGGCCATCTGCCCCAGGGCAGGAACAGCATGGCAGAAGGGGGTGGGCAGCAAAGCTGCTCAGTTCATGGGGGTTTTGAAGCAGAGATAGGGAACAGTCCAGAAAGGAGAAGTAAGGACCCAGGATAGCCCCCAAGGTCACACCTCTGTGATCACACACGAAGTGTGCTCCATCAGTCCCCTGGGGAGGTCTAGTGGACAATGAATCTGACCTGTAAAAGTGACCGAAGATGAGCCCAGTGGTAGCTTCTTCCCCTTCACCAGGCCATTATGACCTCCAGCTGTGAGCTGATAAACCCAACCCTTAACTTCTATTGGCCCAGGGGGTTTTTAGGGACAAATGACACAATAAAAGCAAGCATGAAATTGCATGTAAACATAATCTTTGGATGAATGATGGAGTTCAGAGTGATTTTTAACTTTCTAAGCATAAATTCATTATAATTTTGGAATGTGGTGAAAAGTAGACAATCTTTGTGGTGCAAAAGACATTTTTTAGTTGATCAACAGATTTAACAATAAAGCTAAAGAAAACTTATTAATTATATATTGAAGGATCAGCCATACACCTGCAATGATCATAATTTAATCATGAAAGATTTTGGATTCCAAGAAATCCCTCTTTCCCAGGTAAACAGATACAGGTCTTTACTAGTAGATACAGTCTTATCTTAACTACCTGGATATGGCTCTGAACCAACGCATATCTTGGCTTATTAAGAGAATGGCTCCCTTGCCATCAACTGTTTATATTGTCTTACAACTGACCAACAGATTTTTTTCTTGTTTGTTTGTTTGGTACTGGGTATCAAACTCAGGACCTCACACTTGCCAGGCAGGCGCTTAAGCCACTGAGCTACCTCCTCACCCCTCAACTCATTTCTTAAACATACTAAATACATAGATAAACAAGTCCAGAGGACTTGAACTCTCTCTGCATGCTTGGCATTTAAAGCCTGTGTTACTGTCTCTGAACTGCAGATGAATTAATGCCAGTAATCTCACTATAATGTCCCTTCTCTACTAAACTGTCATCTGTCAGTATATTCCTTAAAATCAAGCTGTGCTTCTTTGTCACACTGTGAAGCAGAACCTGCTTTTGTAGTGAATGATCTTTCTAGACTACACATGTACATTACATCCTTATGACCCAATGTTCCCCACACCTTTCTGTGTGCTTGGTATCTAATGAGGGCAGTGGGTAGTGCTACTTTAAAATAGAACCATGGGTCCAGCAGCATGGAACACATTCTTTGACCAATATCAGAGCTGAATGAACATTTGTTTTAAGATGTTGCCCGTGGGCTGTGCAGTGCCCATTGGATTTGATAGTGACAACTATGAGACACATCAGCAGAGTACCAAAGCAAATCTGTGCTCTCTTGCCCTTACCCACTGCCCTCTCATATTCTCTCAAGTCTTCTGCTCATGAGGGGACCAAGGAGCAGTCACAGAGGAACAAGAAGATGTCTTTGGTAGAAACAAGAGACAGGGGAATGAGTGGGCAGTGGCTGGCAGGACTGCACTGCGATGGGCTGGACGCATGTGGGGCCACCCACTGGCCACAGAAAGCTGCTTCCTCACATGTAGTCGCAATGTGACAGTGATGTTTCTTTCTCATACCAGAGGGGCAGGAAGGTGTGTGATAATGAGCCAAGACTTGGACATCTCACCAAAAGAGCAAAGGATCCCTCAGAAGACACAACAGTACAGATTGTCATGGAAGGATATTTAACCTTCACCCACCTGGGTCTTTGGGGATAAAGTGTGAATTATAAAATGCATATTATTTGGCGGTTGGGAAGATTCAGTGATATGCACTTGGGTGGCATCTAGGGAAGTGCTTCTCCTCGGATCCTGTTCAAAATGGGTCCTTTCGTTCTCTTCTACCATATTTCTTCTGAAGTACTTAGGGGTACATACATTTTAGTGAACGTTAAGTAAAATCTACTTAGCAGGGAAGTTTAACCTGGATGAGT
Source organism: Capromys pilorides (assembly GCA_004027915.1). Lineage (NCBI taxonomy): Eukaryota > Metazoa > Chordata > Mammalia > Rodentia > Capromyidae > Capromys > Capromys pilorides. The sequence goes on from PVKN010001670.1 coordinate 47,987, forward strand.
TAAACACCAATTATTTTAAAAGGCTATGAATAAGAGCAGAGGTAGGGTGCAGAATGAGGGGAGCTCCTTGTCCCCAAAGATTTGGGCAAAAGAAGCTGACACTGTTTTAGGAACTCAGCCAGAGAAATCCCAGAGGCACTAAGGCATCACTCTGGGCCACTCCGCTACTTGCTTATGGCCAGCTGAGCTTCAGCTTCTACAACAGTACAAAGCCCACCCCTTGGTGCCCACCCTGAAGAGCAATCAGGAAGAGTCTATCCGTGCAAGTGTACTGCACAGTGTATTGTAGTCCCCAACAAATAATTATTGTTTAAAAAAAGAAGCATCAACTTAGCACTTCAATCTTAATGGCTCCGTGCTCTGGGTCAGGCTCCACGTCAGGCATGCAGAACTCTCTTGCTGATTTCCAAGTGATTCTCAGAGATGCTGTTTGGTGTAGCATGATGTTAGGACTTGAAAAGATCCTAGAAGCCTTGTCTTTTAATTCATTTTCTGTTCTCTCTCTCTCTCTCTCTCTCTCTCTCTCTCTCTCTCTCTCTGTTACTAAGGACTCAACTCTCAGGGTTTCTGCACTCAGCTGTATTCCCAGCTCTTTTTAATACATTTTGTTTTTAAAAAAAAAAATTGATACTGGGCTTGAACTTCTGATCCTCCTGCTTCAGCCTCCCAGAGTGCTGAAATACAGGTAAGTGGCATCAAGCCGAATTAACCCATTCCTTGTGCAGAATAGCAATTTTGAGATCAGAGAGGGGAGTGTTTCCAAATTGCATGTGGCTGAAGAGTAAAAGAGAAGGAAAATCTAAAATAGCACAATCCTTGGGCGACTTCGGTGTGTCACAGTGGCTGTCCCAAGGACTGATGGCCTTGTTAGCCGATTTCACCAGCAGTCCTTCTTAAGCAGGTAGGAAAGTCTCAGCTAACGGTACCACACGCAGAGCAGTGCTCACCTGGGAACCCGTGGCTGTCAGTGTAGCCTCTGAGACAAAAACTTTATAGTTGACATCTAATAGATGGAATTAGGAGATGTAGGCAGTCTCTAGCCACAGAAAGTGTTGGGAATGTCTGTGAAGGAAACATAATCAAGGAAAAACTCTGAAAATGGTTTCTATTGGGTGCTGGGATGGTAGGCCCCAGCATGTAGGACACCAAAGCCTGTCTAATCTCTAATTTTCTTCTGTAGAGAAAAAGAGATTTCTTTCCTGTCTATCTCTTTTT
>PVKN010001671.1:0-49171 GCA_004027915.1 Capromys pilorides
CACAGAGAGCTGGGCGTCTTTGCTACCTGTTCCCTTAATCCTCTTCCAGAGAACCCTTTCACACTTGCCGTCTGATCTTGGATCCTTGCCTTTCTTTTGATTCCCTCCCTGTCAGGGCCCCTTCCCCAGCCCCAGAGGCCCCTGTGTGGCTCTGATTGTAGCATGGTGTTGCCAGCTGATCTCAGCCAAATCGCTGTCCCCAACTTCCGGGTCTCTCCTCGGTGACGTGGCCTGCTGCTTCTCCTCAGCTCCTTTGCTCCTTCTCCTCAGTACAAAGCATGATGAAGACCATTTTCCTGGACAAAATTGTCACCAGGAAAATAAAGATGTCAGGAGTTCGAGGTTCCCCTCTCCCCTGCTGCTGGAAGTAGATGGTCCTGCCAGAGAGGGAAAGCGAGGCGTGTGTGGCTGGGACATGGGTGACTTGTTTCTGTGCATCTCACCGAGCCCTCAGGCTGGATGAGGTGAGACACAGAAGCCCAGCCACCAGGTCTGTCTCGGGGCGCTCAGCCTCTCCCCACGGCTCCTTGCTGTGGTCACTGTGGACATGTGACCTCTGGCCTCACCACAGCTCAAGTCTCCACGCGTAATCCCCAACTCTAGATGGTCCTCCGAGGTCAGGATGCTGAGAACCAGAAGGTGAGGGTGTTCCCGTGGGGCTCGGGGATCCATGCTCCACTCACTGTACCCAAGGAGGACAGCTGCCACCTCGCCACACATCAGGAAGGATGGGTGGCAAGGACATTCCCTCTGGGAAGAGGACACAGTAGGGCAGTTTCTGGAACAGCAGGAAGGGGGGCCCGTCCTGCCCGGTGCATGGGTCCAGATGCGAGTGTCCGTTAGGTCTGCATCAGATTTAAGTGTTGCCAGTTCCTGGCCTCAAATGTTGTCCAGTAAGTCAGGTCCTTTTACCGAGAGACCAGCAGGGATGATTAGCATGGAAGCGACCCGGGGCCCAGCTGTGGTGCGCTTGGACTTTCCGCTGCTTCCTGCATGTCTGTCCTCACTACGTCCCTGCATGCAAGTCCAGAAACCTGTCGTCCTCCTAAAGTGAGCCTGGGTCACTAGCAGCAGAGCCTCTTGGTAGTGTCTCCTGGAACAAACACAGTAGCAGGAACCTGCAGCCTGCAGCTGTCTGAGTCACTTTTCCATCCCTGGAACAAACTCCCCGACTCCCAGAGCACAGAGCAGGAGGGGTTTACCTGGCCGAGGGCGGCATTAGCGGGCTCAGGCTCTGGTCAGCTGGCTCCAAGGCCAGGATGGTGAGGAGAAAGGGTATGCCCGGGGAGGCCGCCCCCCAGCCCAGCCAGGAAGCAGGGGAGGGGAGGAGCCCAGGTCAAGGGCACACCCCTAGACCCCTGAGGAGCACAGCCAGCTGGCCACAAGCTCATGGTGGGCTGATGCACCGCTGAGCCATAACCCAGTCGCCCAAGAGCCTGCTGGGAACTCAAGAGCTTGGGGAGACACTTTAGATCTAAACTGGAGTAGTCATAGTCCAGCAGTCAGGATGCATTCTTGGGATGTATGCACGTGGGTTGCTTCCCGGATTAGAAGTGCCACCAAGTGTCTTGGTCCTCCCCGGCCCTCCTCCAGTGTCACATTGTGCCCTAACTTCATTGAACAGCCGGGCAGGGTCGCGATAGCTTTGGGTGCCAGGAGCTCACCCAAGTGTTCATATGTCTCGCTCATTTGATTTGAGCAACAGCCCTGGGAAATAGGTGCTGTCCCTCTCTCCATTTTACAGATGAGAAAACAGAGTCTCAGAGAGGGGAGGAGCTTGTGGATGGGCAGCAAGGAGCCGGTTGGGAGCTAGCACGGGAGCTACGTGGCCTCTGCCGTGCCCCTGGCACCCATTCTGGCCACGGAGAAAGTGCAGTCTGCACCGCCAGAGGTCTGTGACATGGACACGACGCCAGGCGCATGCGCAGAGCAGCTGGGCTGTGGGGAAGCGGCTTTCCTCGTGCAAACCAGCTGTCGAAGCGGATGCCAGACCCTGGGGATTCATTTTGTAGCCTTTTTGGTAAAAGCAATCAATTACTGGCTTGCTTTCCCAGAAACCATCTAGAAAAAAAAGGGTCAAATGAAATCAATTTTTATTCTAACCACTAGCTTTGTCGAATTTAACATATGACCAAAGAAATTTGTGCAAGGCGTATGTGTCACCACGGTTTATTTTATTTTATTTATCTTTTAAGCATTTCTTTTTTTTTTTTTTCTTATAGCAAGGACACTTCCATCTCAACTGGCAAATTTGAGGAATACAATGCAGTATCTTTAATCATAGTTATCATGCCATGTATCAAACTCTAGTACTTATTCCTATTATTATTATTATTTTGTATTTTAGGGAAGGGTCTACCGGGTGCTCAGGGTCTCACTACTAGATCAGACTCATAGTTTACAGCCCCCAAGAGCTGGGATTACAGGTGCATGCCACACGCCCAGTCTCAGTTGCCATCTCAGCATGCCCCGGGGGCAGAACCAGCACAGCAAGCCAGGGGATCGAACCCCTGACCCCTGCACCTGCTTGCAGGCACTTTAATCCACTGACCTATTTGGCTGGCCTCTTATTCCTCTTATTAGTAAAATTTTGTAGCCCTAATCAACATCTTCCTGTGCCATACCCACCTGCCCAGAGCAGTGACCATCCCATTCCAGTTCTCCAGGTTGGACTGTTCCATTCGTTACATGAGACCCTGCAGTGTGCCTGGCTTATGTCACTTAGCATAAGGTCCCCCAAGGTCACCAGTGTTTATTTTCAGCTCCCCAGAAAACCCTCTTAAAGCTAGAATGGCCACACATAATTTCTATTAATGTTACTGATGAGAGTTGGCTCCGCCTTGAGCACTGTTACAGGAGTTCTTTCACACTTCTTATTACAGCCCAGTTAAACATTTTTGCGTGACCCAGTTGAACAAGTCTACTCTCAGCGCAGGAGCCAAAGGTCTCACGTGGCCCTCTCTGCCTCTCCTCCCACTGCCAGCAGTCGCTGTGAGTCACACCTTCACTCCCACAGTGACATTTGCTGACCAAGAGCGAGTCTGAAGGAGCCAGAGGTGACCGGGCTGCACACAGTTTACATTTCCTTTTTTTGTGTGTGTGTATTTGGCACAGGGTCTCGCTACACAGCTCAGACTCATAGTGATCCTCCTGTCTCCAGCCTCCCCAGCACTGGGATTACAGGTGTGCTCCACTGCGCCCTGCCTCTGTCACTGGCTCAGTGTGCCTGGGGCCGGGCCAGTGCGGCATGCAGTGCCAGCATTGGACCTTCAGTCCCTGCGCGTGCCTGAGCAAGTGCTTAGCCTGCTGAGCTATCTCACTGGCCCTTCTACATTTCCTTTTACAGTACGTCCGTAGTTTCTCTGATAGTGGGCAAAAACTCAACTTAATCCAAGGTGTGACATGGCCCCCTTCAGGAAGAGGCTGAGAGTACCTGCCATGCTGCCCCTGAGACAAGAGCAACCACTCGTTCCCATGGACCTGTGCCTTTGCTGTCTATGAGGAAATGTTTTAAAACAAGGAAGGTCTTACGTAATGTCATGAAGTAACCACATTGTGTCCCCTGCATTGATCCGCATGCGGTGTCACCGCTCTTCTTTTTGTTAAGCCAACCTGAGGACTGCTCAGGAAGTGGCTTCAGGCCCACACCGCACAACCCACTCTACCACTTTTCCATTTTTCCTCAGTTTGCATTCCTAAGCCAAGTCCATTCAGTTGCTTGCTGTAAACAAGCTATTGGAAGCCGATGCTGTTTTTAGCTGAATCTCTTCCCCGCCTTATTGCTAGAGACAAAGGATCTGATCTCCTCAAGCCACACGACTCTGTTCACCTGGCATGGCCTCCATCGAGTACAATGCGTAGGCGTATTATGCCCACCCCTCCTCAGCATGTGGCAAGACCTCTGGGTGGAGTAGCGCCCCTCTTCTGGCGGACTTGGAAGGGGAGGTTGATGTAGCCTTGGCTGTGCGTGTTCTATCCGCCCTGAAGAAGGGACTTGGTGATCTGCATTGCCATGGGCTCGCTCTATGAGAGCCTGGAGAGGAGGGCACACAGTTCCCTTGGGCCCTCAGAGGCCGGTGGGTGGCCTGCCGGTCCCACAGGAGGTCCCACCTGTCACAGCACGGGCCTCCTCTGGAGAGCTTGTGTCCAGCCCTCCTGCCCAGCACAGAGAGTAGGGCTCTGCGTTTCCTTCCTGGCCTTGCATTAGGACCTCCTCAGCCATAACTTTTCAGAAAAATTAATGTTTTTCCCATTCTCCTTTTCCCTTTCCCATATATAGAGAATATGGGGAACAACCACTCCTATCTCTGCAAGAAGTTAGAATGTCCTTATTCTCTGTGCATGTACCTTCATGCTAATAACTATGTCTTGGGCCAGGGAGATAGCTCAGTGGTATAAGTACCTGCTGGGCAAGGTTCGATCCCCAGAACTGCAATCAATCAATCAATCAGTCAGTCAATCAATCAATCAATTCGTCTGTGGGTGCCATACTCCGAGCCTTGCCTGGGTTGATGTCACCTGATCTTACCCCTGCCTGTGAGGGGGAAAGTACCAAACCCTCACTATGTCCTTCCCTTTCTTGATTGAGGAAACCAGGACTGATAAAGGCTGAGAAACATGCCCAAAGATACAGAGGAACGCACATGCCGGAACCAGGATTTGAACTCAGGATTCCGGAGCCTGAACTGGCAGTACTGGGATTTTACAGCTCTCATTAGAGACAAGGTTCCCGATCATTAGACTCCGCAGGTACCATGATCTTCTTACATGGCAGAGGTTGTCAGATACCTCCTGTGTTATAAGGTAGGGACGGTGACGCTAAAGCCACCCATGCCAACTGGGCTGCACCCGAAGTTCTCGTGAAGTCCTGCTCTGGGGAGGCGCGTGCTCTTGGGACAGCAGGTCACCAGGACTTGGCCTGAGTCCCAGCTCCTGATTACAGCCCAGCCTGATGGCTTGTGGCCAGCTTACCTCCTGATCTGGCGCAGGAAGAACCAAATATTTACAAGATTCTGATTTAATTGGTCTGGAGTGTGGCCCAAGCACCAGGCTCTGAGGGCTCTGCAGGGAATTCAGATGTACAGCAGGGAGAAGCAGCAGCCCAGGAAGCCATTGGCATGGGGTGCACACAGGGGAGGGGGAGGGGCAGGGTGCCCCCAGGCTGGGCTCCGACTGACATGTCCTCTGCAGGGCTGTGGTGGTGCGGGCAGAACCCACCAGGAGGCAGCCCCAGAGGGCAGCGGAACCCTCAGAGGCACAGAAGCTAAGGTAGAAGGAGAGAGCAGAGAAGGCCTAGTCCTAGGCCAGCCTTGTCTCCACGCCCTGGGCGTGAGAGGGGGCCGTGTCCGAGCAGCACAGCTCCTGGGAGGCCCCACCACAGGCTCAAAGGCTTCAGCTTGACTGTCCCCCTGCCAGGCTCACCTCCTCTCAGGACACCTCATTTGCCCAGGTTAGGGTTGGAAGGTCGCCGGCGACCTTGCTCTGCGTTAGATGCACCATCTGCGGTCAGGCTGGACTCTTCCTCTGCCTCTGTTGCACACCGAGGGTGCTAGATGTGCTGGTCTCGCCTCCCTCTCCGCCGCCTCCTCTTCTGACCCTGTTGTCTGGATGTTAATAAGAAAACCATGCACTGCAGCACTGCTTGTGCAAAGATCTGTGCAAGACATCGCCTGGAGACCCAAGTTCTAAGAACGCTAACTTTTCTCCTCAAAAATTATTTCGCTCACAAAAATGATTTTTATTATGTTTCACATATCACCAGAAAATGAAGAGAGAAAGAATCCGTGCGTGTGTTTAATGTGTGCATGTTATGTGTGTACACATATGCACCACACCTATGGTATGGAGTAATTCTTGTCCACCTGTGCTGATGTAGCTTACGTACCCTAAAATTCTTTTGTTTACGCTATGTAGTCTAGAATGCTACCTTAATTTCTTTATGAGGGCCAGCCAGATAAAGCTCAGTGGACTAAAGCGCCTGCTTAGGCAGACACAGGGACTGCCACGGAGCCAGCATGGTGCGTGTTTTTGGAATGCAGTGCAGACAGAACTTGCGCTGTGTGAGAGCAACAGTGTAGAGAGACCTGAGGGTGGCTGCTGAGAGCCTTGCACTTGATCCCTGGCCTGCCGTGCCAGCCCCGCCCCCAGGGCGCGCTGAGATGGTGACTGAGACTGGGCGTGGTGGCGCACGCCTATAATCCTAGCGCTTAGGAGGCTGAAAACAGGCAGATCCCTACGAGTCTGATCTGTGTAGTGAGACCCTATAGACCCTGTACTAAATACATAAAAATGTTCTTTATGAAATGTGAGTGGATAGCATCATATGTAAATTGAGCAGTGCTGAGAGTAAGGAATGGAAGACAGGCCAGCTCGTGTGACCTAAACCTAGAGGGGGTCTTCAGCTATCTTCTCCTCTGAGATCTTTTTGTTACTCAAACTTAGGTATCGAGCATCTTTGACGTACTAGGTGTTGGAGTATGACAGTGGTGAGGTGGACAAAATGTCTACCTGTGTGGAGCTTTTAGTAAGAAAGCAAGTCACGTAGACCTTGATGCAGTGCCAGGTGCAACCAGTGCTTTGGGGAAAAAGAAAGCAGAGAAAGGGACAGGACCAAGGGATGTGTGTTTGGAGAAGGTGGCACGGAGGACGTTGCCATCCCCTGGCACCGGGACTTGAACACGGCAAGGGAACACATAATGGAGTGTACCTGGGAGAGGGTCCAGAAGCTGTGGACACCATGGCAGGACCTCAAGAATCGGGACCACAGGGGGGAACCAAGGAAGACGAGGTGATCTGGAGGTGGAGGGCACTGGCCTGTGGTGCTCCAGCGGCCTCTAGAAATGCAGAAAGCAGCTGTACGCGGGGGTCAGGACAAGAAGCTGGGGCAGAGAGCTGGGCAGGACAAAGTGGCTGGGGTCAGGCTGAGGGCAACAGTGGCCGTGACAGCCGCGGAGCCGGCATGGCACGTGTATTCGGAATGCAGTGCAGACAAAACTTGTGCTGAGCAACAGTGTGGAGAGAAGTAAGGGTGGCCACGGAGAGCCTTGCACACAGGGCCAACGCTGTGGACCTGGGGCACTGTGGGGAGCAGGGTCTTCGTTTCTTACTGTCCTGGTGCTGAACACAGGAACACGCTGCTCCCTTAGGACAGAATCCCTCAGCCAGCTAGCAACTGGAAATCAGGAGCTTGCGCATGACTCGGTAGCAGTCCTCTGGGTCTTTTTCTGGAGGAGAAGTTGAGGAAGCCAGAAAGTCGGCAGAGATGAACCCCCCACCCCTTCACTGATACCTATGCGTGTGACCTTATTTGTATATAAAGTCTTTGAAGATAAATTGAATTAAAATGAGATCATCTTGGCTTAGAGTGGATCCAGCTCCAGTGGCTCGAGTCCTTATAAGAGAGAGACTTGGACACAGAACATACAGGAAGAACACCATGTGAGGACAGAGGCAGAAACTGGAGCATCCATCCCTATGCCAAAGCCCGCCAAGGCGCCCCAGCAGTCTCCAGAGGTTGGGCAAGCAGCACGGGACAGTTTCTCTCAAAGGCCTGAGAAGCAGCCAAGCCTGCCGACCCTTCCATTTTGGACTTCTGGCCTGCAGAACCTCTGAGAGGATCCATTTCTGTTCCATGCTGTGACCACCCTGGGAAACAGGCTGGTCCCTGGTTGCTGAGTGCTCCTTGCCCTATGTGCATGGCGCTGAGTCACGGTGTGCACTGTGCACCTCGGATACTGTTGGGGCGTCCCTGCTTCACAGATGGGAAAGCTGAGGCTTAGACAGTGGGTTCCCCAGGGCTGCACAGCAAGTGTGTGGTGGGACTTGTACACACACCAGCTGCATTAGTTAAGAGTTGACTGCAGAGACATTTGACATGCATAGTAGAAAAAGGATTTGCAAGTAGGCTTTAACTGGGAGAGTGCAAGACGGCTGCCTGGAGGGTCCAGTCAGAAGTTCAAGGCTGGAGCTCTCTGTAGAAGAGTCTGCCCTGGACAGAAATGGAGCTATCGTCCAAAGGCGAGGGTGCACCCGAGGTCCTCTGAGGAAGCAGAAGGAAGGACTTCCTCCTCCTGTTCCTTTCTGTTTCCTCCGGGCTGCTGGCTGGAGTCGCCCACATCTGGAGTGGACCTCCTTCCTCAGCATCCAGCCAACATGGCAGCCTCCGTAGGTCGACACACCTAGAACTTGCTCTGCTGTTCTGCGGGGCATTTCCTCATGGATGCAGGCCAACATCACGGTTAGCTGTCACCCCAGGCCTTCTGAGCCTTAGTCCATCCCCGCCCAGGATGGGATTTCGCCACCTGGGCAGAGGCCCAGCCCCAGCCCCCAGCGCCCAGCCACACTTCACCACCAGGATTGGCCAGTAAAGTTCAGCCCAACAAACTCTGTAGCCAGCAGCGCCTGGCGACGTGCCTCTGTTTTCTTTGCTGTCACTGCCATTTGTCACTTCTCTCCCAGAAGATGCCTGGGTAACAGATGTGGCTTGGAATTTGATAAGAACATCGCCTCAACACATCCTTTCAGTCTGTTTGGAACCCTCGCCCTGGAGGTGGAGGGACAGCTGAATAAACAGCCCACGCCCGAGGCTGATATTAAAGTGTCTGGGAGCTCTGAAAGCACATGGAGCAACTAAGTAAAAGATAATTTCCACTTGCAGGGACGTTGCGGAGTATGGCCGTTTCCGGGGCTAGTGCTACAGGTGGTTTTTCATTTTTGTTTTTTAATTTCCCCAGAAACATAAGTGCCTACAATGTGCCAGGCACAGGATTAGATTTTTTTAAATGCTAAGCAAACAACAGTGTAGGGGGCAGGAAAAATGTGCAAAGGGCACATAATGATTGGTATTTAGAAAGCCCTGAATTAAAGTAAGCCGTGTGCAACACGGGCACAATGCAGCCCAGGTGCAAGAGCAGGGAGTGGCCAAGAGTTTCTAAGTGAATCCTCAGAGCTACAGATGGACATAGCCTCTGAGCTGGTGCTCAGATTTTCCAGGTGGGAGAAGAGTATGGAGGGGCTTTGCTGGCAGTGGGAATAGAATGCTACAAACAAAGAAGGAGCAGCATGCAGTTGCCGAAGCGCTTGGCCCTTCGCAGTCACAGCTGCAGCTCTAGAAAACTCCTTGGTCCAATGTGGCGCTGTCTCTGAGCCTTAGTGGTTGACTTGCCTGATGGGCACAGCAGAGTGAGACGTAGGAAAGCACCCGTTGTGCCTGGAAGAGGTTCCTGGCCCTTCTCTTGCCCATCTCTTCCACACAGAGGGATACGGTGGCCTATTAGACCTGCACCTGCACCTGTGGTGTCCAGGAGCCCTCCTGTCTGCACTTAGGGGGCCAGAGGAGGCACAACCCTTAGGGTTCTCGGAGGTGGCTGGCCTCCCAGAGGCCCCGGAGCCCCCCCATGGGGCAGCCTGGAGTCCTTCCTGCTAACGCTGTGAGGCTCTGCCTCCTTCTGCTCCAGCCCTGCTAACTCTGCTTCTGCACAAGCTCCCCTCTCCTCTGCTTTCTCTGCATTTTGAGAGCAGAAAATCCCCTCTGGGTCTGACTCCTCACAGCTTCGACCAGCGGCTTCTTTCCATGGAAAGTGGCCCTTGGACACCCGGAAAAAAAACCAAAGACATGCGTTTCAGTGCTGCATGCCTGCCTTGTCCCCGAGTTGGTACTGCAGTGAGGTGACTGGCTTTCATATTTGGTTGTGGCACTGGGGGAGACGAGGACTGAGAAGCGTCTGGCTGCTGTGGAAGTGTGCACAGAGGCCTCCTCAGCGCCCCAGTGACAGTGTCCACGCAGCCACCCTGGCTATGACGAGAGGAGGTGGGGGAGGTAGGGGATGGGGGCCTGGTGAGCTCACCTCTCTGCTTCAGGACAGGCATGCCCGCATCCCAAAGCTTCTGAACACAGAGCCACAGAGACCTGAATAGGAAGGGGTGGGGGCATGGGGGGGGGGCAACCCCGCACTGAGCCCCTTCTGTACCCTGCCCCCACGCCAAGTCCAGTCTGAGGACTGTCTCTCCTTCACCTGAACCCTTGGAGGGTTTGTCCTGGATCTCAAGTGGAGCATTGGAGATAGGAACTTTATTTTTAATTAGCTGAGCTTCTTGGCACATCTTCGGTACACATTGTGATCCCAGTCATCCCAGGGAATCTGTACTGCGCGTGGCATGGATTGATTCCTCTTGTTGCCCGTCGCCCCACCCCCTCAGCCCATCCCTTCGGTTACCAAGGCTTTGTTTCCATTTTGTCCTGCTTTCCCATCCCTCCTCTCCCCGTCCCTCCTTCTAGGAGCGCTTCCCGCTTGCGCATTTTCTCTCAGTCCACGGCATGCACTGTGTCCTTTGGTCCATAATTAGCCTTTTGGTTTCTCACATAGAGAAACAACACACTTGTGTCCAACCCTGCTACCTCTCCATAAGGTGGTCTCCAGGTCTGTCCTTCTCCTTAGCGATGTCCAGAGTCTGTCTGACTGCGTAAAGCTCCACTGTGCCGTATGCACTCTCCACCTGATGGCATTTAGGCCATTTCCAAGGTTCAGCTGCTGCCAGCCGTGCCACTATAGGCACAGGTGTGTGCAGGTCACTGTGGTGTGATGCTGTTAATTCTTCCAGGAAGATACCAAGGAGAATAGCTGGCTCGAGTGGGACCAACCCTACGCTGATTTCCACAGTGGTTGTACCAGTCTACATTCCCTCCAACAGGATCTTTAATCCGACAGGCTTGCACTCAAATCCTGGCTCTGTCTTGGCTGAATAGGGATGTAGCAGGTTATTTACCTTCCAATGCCTCAGTTTCCTATAAAATAGCTTGCATAGTGGTACCCAGGTCTTAGGCTCTCATGCAAATAAATGAAGTTTAAGGAGCAAGACCCGATAATTATTTAGTGCACTGATAAGTGGTGGCCCTAACTGGTGGTCAGCATCATGACATCCAACACAGCACGTGCTATAAATACGCCATTCTTGTTGTTCCTTTTGAAGGCCTCCCAGAAGCTCCCAGTCTCTTAGGTGGTCCTGCCTTGGGTCCCAAAAGGCTTCCTGAGAACTGCATCTGCTGGCCGTAACCGCCCTGGCGTGTCTAGTGCCAGCGAGGATAACGATGCAGCTACAAGCTGCCCCAGGAGCTGACCTTGACTGCGACCACCGCTAGCAGAAGGAGGCCCATGACAGCAGAAGTGTTAAATATGACAGTCACCACCCCGCTAATTGACTGTCTGACACCTTCTCCCCTCTGCGGTTCAGGGTTGGAGAGTGCTTCTGCCTGTGCTCTTGCTGCCTCCTTGGGGCTTGGCAGAACCTGGCACAACTGGACGAATATGGGAACAAGTGTCCCAAGTGCGGGTTGGCCAGATGCTCACTACCCCTCGGTAAGCCCTCAATGACGTGTGCCAGGTGCCAGGTGTTGTCGCAGGCTCGGGTTGGGCTGCTGACCAAAACAGGCCAAGGTGTTCGTCTCCACAGGGCCAAGCTCAGGCTGTGTAGGCAGGCATTGGTGCGAATCCAGTACTAGGTCCCCTTTCCTGGATCTTCCTCTCCTCTGAGGCTCAGTGTTCAAAGCTCGAGGCTGGTGGAAAGTGTCTTCGGTTGTCTTGGAGTTAGCACAGGGCCTCTGCACAGCTGGGAGCTGTGTCAGCAGACACCGGGTGCCGCAGCTGTCGGGCAGGCACTACAGCTGTCAGGCAGGCCCCCTCTGACCCCCAATGCCCTCGCTGTCTTCTGCAGGTGATGCTGTCGGAGCGCAAGGGCACAGACGAGCTCTACGCTGTGAAGATCCTGAAGAAGGACGTGGTGATCCAGGACGACGACGTGGAGTGCACCATGGTGGAGAAACGCGTGCTGGCCCTGCCAGGAAAACCGCCGTTCCTGACCCAGCTGCACTCCTGCTTCCAGACCATGGTAACCTGGCTGCGGCCCTGGGCAGCCGCCTCTCCCTTTCCCCAGGCTTCAGCCCAGGCTGTACCAACAGCGCCCACCCACTAGGATACCTGAGCCCTTCTCATTCTAGAAACAGAAAGGTGCTGGGCCATGGGGAGTCAGTGGAGAAGTCCCAAGGTTGCCCTGAGAAGCCCTCTCTCTCCCCTAAGGCAGACATTGTTAAAGGAACTTGAGCAATTGGTTTTATAGTCAGCAGAGCAGAGCCTCTCTATAACAGCGAGAGGTGACTTGGGGACAGGAGCTCAGCAAAAGGGCCACAGACTGATTCTAACAGTGACCACCCCTCAGACTGTCTGGAAAGGCACACCAGCACGTCTCAGCAGGTTGCCCGAGCTCTCTGCTGTGCCTCTTTGAAGACGGGCTGGTTGCTGGGGGCACGGCCATGGGAGGGCAGCGGGGCGAGGCACAGTGTCCTAGGCATGAGCCCCTCGGCCAGAGCCAGGCCTGCCAGGATGAGAAGGGGCATCTGTGGACCGTCTGCCTCAGCTATATGCCTATAGCTCTGTCGTCGAGTAAATCCTCCCTCTCTACTGATTCACATTGGTCCTTAGCCTTGCAGAGGAGGAAAGGGACAGAGCCCGCGTGCAGTGGTGCGAGGACACTGCTGTGGTTGTGGCTCCTAGAGGCCGCTCACCTAGTGACGCAGAGTGCGTTAGGAGCTTCTGCAGGATTGTTCCGAGCTCCCTCAGTTCCCAGGCTGGCCACTGATTCCGGAGCCTGCCTCCCCCATGTGCCAGGCTGCCGCTGTGCTTTACATCTGATCTGATGTGCCTTGTGGGTGTCTGGTGAACCCCCTTCCCTTTTTCTTCTATCTCTTCTTTTACCTGTGGACGGTCCCGGGCTATGTGGGCTGTGGCATAATCCTACTCTGGCGTAGCTGACTGTGCACCCTTGAGGCCTCCCAGGCCTCCGCCATCCTCTGCTTCCTGCAGACTGGCAGCTGGACCCAGAGCCTGGCCTGGCTTGGCTTCGGCCCTTGTGCAAGACCCCAGGTGGTGGACGTGTCCTTGTGTCCTGAGGCACTCAGCGTCCACTTGTCCCTCCCAGTGTGATTGGCAGGAGCTGAAGCCAGGGCCTTGTCTCACTCATTTGTTCAGCACCGTGAGATGGCTTTCTCTTCACTGATGAACTGGGATGCTCCATCAAGGGGCTTCTGCATGCTGGTTCCCTGATGCTGCAGTCCAGAGAGAAAAGGCCGAATTGGTGCCTGACGATTTTCCTTAACTGTTTTTAAGATGAGTTGGCTCGCTCTTGGGCCCTAAGAGGGAGTTTGCTTTTACAATAAAGTATCTAGAATAAAAGAAAGGTCAATGTATAGAAGAATATCAAGTGAATGTTAAGTTATAGGAGGACTTGACGAAGTCAGGGAAGCCGAAATCTAAACTTCCAGCCTTCCCTTCAGGAATGAAGTTGTTCTCTTACTAATTGAAAATCTATGGCTTTGCCTTGGGCGATTAAGACTCAAAGGTGTTCAACTGGTAACAGAGGCGGGACTTAAGCCTCTGGGTCTAAACCTGAGACCAGAGGTGCGGAACCTCTTAGGGCTTCACTGACACTAGCAGCCAGCTGCTACTTGTGGGCGGGCGGCGGCAGCGGCGGGGCTGGTACCACTGAGACGCTTCCTTTGTCTATGCTTGCTGTGGGTGTGGCCCCCAGTTTGGCCTGTGGAAAGCGCCAGGCGAAGGGCAGGCTCAGCCTGCTAAGTGCACTAAAGGGAAAACCTCTTCTGAAGGAAGATGCCGAGCAAACCTGGAGCAACCGTTTTAACTTCAGTTGATTATCTTGAGATCAAGAGCAATTCATCACTTGTGAGTAATATTCATTGAAGTTTAGCCTGCACACTGCTGATTGGCTGTGTTGATGATGACAGCGCAGTGTTCACTCTGGACTTCAGCAGGTTTCCTGACACTGGAGTAGGAGCTGGAATTGCACAGAAATTGTGCAGAACTCAGGTTGTCACTGTGAGAAGTTCTCACTTGCCAGGAAGGAGAGGCGTGTGGGGAACAGAGTCCCATGGGCAAAAGCTCAGCCAAGTTGTGTCCCACAGCGGGTGAGCGCCCCTGAGCTGGAGACTCGTGCAAGGCCAGGGCGGAGCAGATGAAGTCAACGACCTGGCTCTTGGGCTGCACTATTGAGAGGGAAGCCTTGAAGGCAGGCGCCACGGGGGCGATGTGGGGCTGGTGGCGCCAGACAGGCGCCCCGCCCCGCATGCCGCCTCAGCTGAGGTCACACGTGTGCTCGGGAGCAATGCCCCCATTTCAGTGACACTTTTCTCACTTTTTTTGGCTAAGCACATAGATTTTAATTTTGCATGCATTAAATCATTTTTAAAACATATACTAACACCTAGTTTGTATGGGGCTCGGAGCTAACAAGCTTAAGGTGTAAAACCCTCACCCCCAGTTAGCAGATGAGAGAACTGAGGCTGTTACACATCAGGTCAGAGTTTGAGTCCAGGCAGCCCCCCTCCCAGGGGTCTTGCCCTCGTCCACTACACTTATGGCATCTGAGTATAGACCACCCACCTGATGCCCCAGGGACAGATGCCCAGCAGCCAGCTGTTCCTAGTCTGCACCTGGGGCCTAGGCTCTGACCCAGCCTTGTTCACCGCTTTCAGTAACATTACGAGGTGCCTCCATCTCTCGATCTTCCCATCTCTGGCGTGGAGCTGCTGTCTGTCTGAGCACTTGCCACACAGGGGTCTCCATAAATGTTTTATTCTGGCCACACAAAAATATTTCCACGGGACGGGTTAGCTGTCATTCCACCTGACAGGCAAAGGGCTTAAGGACTGAGTGCACGAGGCACGCTTTCCCTAGATACAGCTGGGTCACCTGTCGACTGAACTTAGAGCCAGCCTCCGGTCAGTGTATTGTGCCAAGCCTTAGCAAGATGGCCTTGATGGTGCAGTGTTCTAAATAAGCATCTGAAGCAAGCAACAGGGAGCAGCAGGGAGCAGTGGTGAGCACCCCAGGGCTGCTGTCCTTGTCAGCCCTCCCATTGCATTGTCCTGTCCCCTCCCAGCGCCTCTGTGGGAGACGTGCTGCTGTCACCCCCAGCTTACATGTAGACTAGGGAAGCACCTTGCTCAGTGCCCAGCAACTGGTCAGATGCCTGGAAGGGGAATAGGTGGGTCGAGGGGAACTTCTAGTTTTACTTTATTGAGGGCTTCTCACAATGGTTAGTTCTCACCAACAGTATAGAGCGTGTCCTTTCTTCTCGTAGCCTCATCAGCATTTGTTATTGACTTTCTGATAATAACTATTCTTTCTGGAGTAAAATGCTACCTTGGTGTTGTCTGAATTTGCATTTCTGTAATGGCCAGTGAAGTGGGACATTTTTTTCACATATTTATTGACCATTGGTACTTCTGAGAAATGTGCTGCCCATTTTTGATTATCTTTTTATTGGTAAGGTCTAATTTTTTTTTTAGTTCTTTATATGTTCTAGATATTTGTCCTCTGAGAAATAGCTGGCAGTTTCTCCCCCAATTCTGTAGGCTGTCTCTGTAATTTGCTGCTTGTTCCCTTGGCTATGTAGAAGTTCATAGTTAAAAACCTCACATTACTAAGACTCATAGATACCCAGGTTAATAGTAGCACAATTCATAATACCTAAGTCTTGGAGGCAGTGTGTATGTCCATCAGCAATGAATGGATGAAGAAAATGTGGTATTTACACATAATGAAGTACTATTGTACCATAAAAAAGGACAAATGAGTCATTTGTGGACAAATGGATGTACCTAGACACTGTAAAGTTAAGTGAGGTAAGACAGACACCCAAGCGTAAGTAGTGCATGATTTCTCATATGAAAGACAACCAAAATATAAGCAAAGAGTTCAAGATAGGTAACAGGATGCAGGGAGATGGATCTTCTGCAGATGAGAAGGGACCACGAAATAGCAGAGGAAAGATAGAAGGGGCAAAGAGGAGCTGTGTACACTCTGCATGTGCAGGTGCCCAGGAGGAGTGGGACACTGCTGATATGAGCTCAGGAAAAGGAAGGGTTCTCAAGAGACACATAGTTAGTCAGCGGCAGAGCTGGGTCTTATTCTCCAAGAACGGAACCCCGCGAGGGAATCCCAGGCTCTACTGCCCGTATTTCTGGCCCACGACCACTTCTAACGGTCACTAGCACACTTGAATACATGGTGCCTCCCATAGCCCTGCCCAAAGGAAGCCAACTTCTAGCAAGATGACAAGGTCCTGGGCCATCTAATGGGCGTTGGAGTCTCAGAATGTGAGCCCAGGTCTCCTAGTGGCCCTCCGGCCATTCTTTGTCCCATGAAAGTCTCTTTCCTGGTCTACACGGATATTGCAAAAATTAGATGAGGATTTCTCCCCAGGAGTGATTAAGTTTAAGAAACACTGCATGCAAATATTTAGGGGTGACTGAACGATACAGCCTGTTTACATTTTAAAATTTTTTATTATAGTAAAAAGACACATGGCCATTAATTCTCTGCAGCATGCTCCCTGTCATCCTTGCTGCTTTCGGGAGCAGTGCTCAGAGACCTTTTTAGATGTATCTTTACGCAAGTGAAACCAAAAGCACTACAAATGCTGCTGCCCAGTGCCATCCAGTGGAGGGCAGCCCATAGACTATGGTCCTCATCCACCGTATTGGCTGAATCTGGAACCATGTGACTTCTGGCTCTTCCCCAAAGTCAAAATAGCTGTGAAAAGTTAATATTTTACATTATTCCGGGATATCAAGGCATCCACAACAATGCAATTAGACCCGAAGGAGGACTTCCCATGCTACTTCAGAAGTGATGAAGTAATGGGATAAGTGTACTTGAATCGAGGGGGCATAGTCTAAGAATCAGTGACAATGAGTCTTTCGCAAAGCACTGGAACATCTGTGTATTTGTGGTCATGGGGAGGAAGAGGTGAGGCATTGAGTGTGACGCCTTTGACCCCAACCCCCAGTCACGCCTCACATGGGCCTGGGCTAGGAAAGGTGGGCTGTGTCCAGTCAGGTCGCGGCTGCTGGTGCCCAGGGCGCTAATGCTTACTGATCACTACAACACATATTTCTTGGTTGAGCCAAATGTGTCGGGCTCCAGCTGCATCGCCATGGGGGCGCATCGGTGCGCAAAGGAGCTAAAGTCCCTGCTCCCTTGGCATTTATGTGCTGATGGGGGGGGGGGAGTAATAAATGTCAGCAGCAGCCGCAGCGGGGTCGAGGTGCGTGGGCTGCGACTGTGAGATGCTATTTTTGATGAAATCATCAAGGAAGTCGTCCCCGATAAGGGTGACATCTGAGCCAAAAGCAGAGCTGCCCAGAGCACAGGGCTATCTGGGGGCAAAGCGGTCCCGACAGCAGGATGAGCGCGTGTGAATGCCAGGGGCAGGAGCGCACTCCGCGTGTGGGGAGCAGCCGCAAGGCCCCGTAGCCCGAGCCGACTGTCATTTCCTATTTTGTGACCCAGAATTCCTTTATGAATCAGCTATCTTTGAAAGAATGACAAATCTAGTATAACATGCTGCAAGCTTGATACGCTTAAATTTTTTACTGACAACTAAGAATTTTGAAGATTAGGAATCTTCAACAGAATTTTTTAAAAGCCTTCAATATGCTTAAAATGGTAAAAATGAAAGTGGCATCCAGAAATGCACAAAACCGTTTCTGTCATTCTTAATATGGTGCAAGTTTTTTTTAAAGTTGCTTAGAAGATCAACATTATATCAGAAATATCCTTAAATTGGATTTTTCAATTTTCCAAAAGCATGCATGGCACAATATTAAAGGACAATGTAGGAAATTAAATTGTATTTAATGTACTATTCTAAACATGTTGAAATTGAATGTGTGCACGGAAAAGAATCAGAAGCGGGCTTGGATGGACCCAGATGTTGACTTGAGCTAGAGCCTGGGCCATGGGCAGTTTCCTTTCCTCAGATTTATGTGCCCTCAGGAGAGCAAGAACTGAGCAGCTTAGTAATTTTTTAGTATGCCACCAGATGGCAAGGTAAAGACCCGAATAGACGTAGAAGCTTCCAGAGGGAGTTGAGTGTGTAGAGGTTGCTCACGAGGTAAGCTGGCCTCAGGCAAATGGGGGACGGCGGATTATCTCGGTCCATCACAGACTGCTCAGCCTGGCCTCCTCCATCAGATCTGTGATTACTAGCGGTGGGGCCTCTGTGAGCTCACTAAATTGTTCTGAATTCGATTTCATCATCTTTAAAATGAGCATAAGTGAGGATTAAAAGATACTGAGGGTAAAATAAGCATTAAATAGAGGCTGCCTCCTTAATAGTTAGGCCAGGCCACCATGCTGCACAGGCATAAGAAAATTACGTTTCCTCCCATCTTTCTGCAGTTTTTCTCAGGGACAATTGTCAGCCAGGCACATTCATGCAATTTCCCAACTGCTAGTGGGCACAGGCAGTTAAGTTTCTTCAGCAAAACATCTATTTTAACTGTTTTCTTTTCAATTGAACATATGCACCTCTTTTTTTAAATAGAATTGAATTTTATGAGTCATTGAAGGACAGAAGTTACTTCCTCCCCAAATTTGCTGCCATGGCCTGTTGCAAGGCATGCTGGGAGAATCATCAACCCAGACTGCAAGCGTGATGAGGAGAGGGATGAAAGTTCCCATTTACAGCACTGAACCCTGACACTGTGTGTGTTGAGTCCCAAGTGTCCAAGGGGTCCTGGTAACAGGTCCACTCCGTGTTGGCAGTGGCATCCAGTAGTACGGCTAGACTTCAGGGGCTTGCTGCAGGAGGCTTTGGCAGGTGTTTCACAGGTCATTGGGTCATAAACAGAATGCCACCAAGACCAAAGTGTACCTGAGCCCACGAGAATGATGATCTCTAATTTTAAAATGATCTAGATTAGCTTTGTGCTTCTCCTTCCTTCGTTTGTCACTGCTGTGTTAAGCAGAGTCTCTGTTGCCCCTGTCTATTCACCAGTTTCCATAAATTCTGGTTCATACTCATAAGAAAGATTGGTTCCACTTCAGTGAGGTGTTTACTCAATGCCCAGTTAGCCTCTGACTGGCCACTAACTCGGTAGGAACCTTGTAACAGGGGTGTTACCTACAGGGAAAGAATAATTGGTGCTCCCATCCTGTGAGTCCTGAGGTGTCATCCTGAGTCCCGGAGGCTAACCTGGTACAAGCTGAGCATGATGGTACAAATACAGCATTCATCGCCTCCATGAAGGAGGTGGGGGCAGCCTGGCAGGCATCAGGCCTGTGCGGCCATTCTAGGATCTGGAGAGTAGGAGAGGAGCCAGGAATGCAGCCAGGACGCACAGAGCCAGGGCAGGGAGGAAGAGACACAGCTCGATTCATTCTGTCTTCTTGATGGTGGCTGTTGCACATTCATTCCATAATCAAAGGTCTGTGGGAACCCAAGGATGCAGTTCTGGCCCTCGAGGACTTTGATCTCTCCTTGGAACAACGCAGCTTGCAAAGTTAAACAGAAAGAGGAAGTGTCAGCTGCTGGCTTTCCACAGTGATTCTAAGGCTATCAGATACAGGACAGAGGGGCCAGCGAGATAGCTCAGCAGTCTAAAGCACCTGCTTAGGCAACCACAGGGACTGTGGTTCAATCCCTGGCACCACATGCTGCGCCAGCCCTACCCCCATGGCATGCTGAGCCGGCCATAACATAAATAAATAAAGTTTAGATAGACAGACAGACAGACAGACAGACAGACAGACAGACAGATATAGGGCAGAGGCTGTGTGCATGAGCATGTGTTCTTAGCCACATATTCACGTTCATGGAGCTCTGAGCTCACACCAACCCAACAGGTGTCCCCTGGGCTATCTGGAAACATCCCATGTGGTGGTGAGGCGGCTTTATCCTGCCCCACCCCTCTGGGAAGGCAGTGGCTGGCCCCGTGCCTCAGGGCAAGTGTCTTCTTCTCCTTCTCTGGAGAGAAATAGAAGGAGCAACCTAAGACAGGCTGAATTTGTTGACTACCTTGGAAAGTCATTAAGTATTATTAAAGCGACAAATTTTTATAGCACCTCCCCTGAGTACCTGGTACTCTGTAGAACTGCTTGCCTGGTTGATTGTGCCCACCCCTGGTGTCTTATTAAAAGTGGCAGGTGTCCCCTGACACTTGTTGGGTGTTGCAGCACACTCCACTCCTAGCTGCCTTGGGGAGGGCTGTGTCTGAATGCCCCTGCCCCATTGGGGTGCTCTCTGATGAATCCGCGCATGCCACGCAGTCATCGTTTGAGACGAGATGGTCCTCACGCTCACATTTCACATCTGGGAGATCCTAGCCAACCACTTGGCATGATGTGGTGACAGACAGACGTTGCATTTTTATTAATTTATTGGTGGAATAGTAGAGGTAAAGGCAAAAAGGGAATTTAAAATGAACTGAGGTCCCTTCAAGCTTGGAGGGCGAGGGTAATGGTGTGATGAAGAGCCCCAGCAATGGTAATTTTGGAGAAGCACTGGCAGGGTAAGCAGGCTGGCTAGTTTAAAGAGAAAAATGGAGAGTCGGTCTTTCTGAGCTTTTAATTGGAGATGACAGTGGAACACCCACGTGGAAACGTCCTGCAGCCAGCTGGAGCTGGCTGGAGTACAGGAGGGAGGAAGAGGACAGAAATATAAGTCAGAATCCATCAGCCAGAAGATAAAGGGTGGAGCACGGGGCTGTGCTGGTCTTGGCAAGTGAGAGAGCCCGGCAGGGCCGCAATTACTCAGTACCCTTTGATTTTTATGCAGTAGAGTCCAACAAATAAGCCCTAATTTTAAAACTGTAGGGCACTATACTAAGAAAGATCTTTTGAGGATTTGCAGTGATTCTATGGAAGAGAGGGAAACACAGCCCAACTCCAGAGAGCTGAGGAGTGGGGCGGCGGTGAGGGTCCATTCAGCCAGTGGACACCGCCGCTGCCCCCCCTGGGCCCTGTACACAGCTCCTTTGGTCACCGAGATTTGAGCTAGTTGTGTGTTCATTTTCTCCAAGACGCTAAATTCTCAGCATTTTGGTCTCATACCACGACTTGCAAAAGTCAGGACCTTTCTGGGTCTGACCTTTCTGCTCAAGGTTGGCTTTCATTCACCTTTGGCACAGTTTCCCAAACTCTGGGGTTCCTCACCCTGGAGTAGGCGATGAACTTGGTAGCCCACAGACAGGTGACATTTTAAAAAAGTAAGCCACTGAAGGGATTAATTTCTGAAGCTGGGCTGGGAATAGCGTAGAGGTGATATGTTCCAGATGTAAGTTTGTTTTCCAGAGACAGTGCATTTCCATTTATGACTTTGCTATGAAGTTTTAAGTTTTTAATTGTGTATAAATAAAAACATCAATTTCTGAAAATATCTTCAATGAGATAAACTTGTTTGAGATCTTGAAGCTGGTTAGGTGAGACTGAAATTCTGTTTTCTCCTTTATCATTCATATTCGGGTGTCATCTTATCCCATCCAAACTTGACTCCACGTCTCACTTGGTTCCAAGTATTTTATTGTCCCTGTTCAGAAATAACCGACGCAAAATCAGGAGCTTAACAAAGCTGAGCTATGTTTTTTCACATCAGGACATTAAAGAAACACGATTATGAAGATGCAGCCATATGCATCCCTAGACTCCCTCAGGTTACCTTCAGCCCCGTTTTGGGAAACTGTCTTTTGGATACATGTCTGGTCTCCTTCCCGTCTGGGGAATCCTTGACACCAGGCATCACGTGTTATTCTCAGCAGCACCCTGGCAATGCGGGAGGGCCTGGCACAGACCAGGCATCGTTAGGTACTCAGAATCGAAAGGACGGTCAGATGGCAGCCATAACATTTAGCAGCTGTGGCGCTGCGGTGCCAGTGCCAGCTACGGTACGGCTCAGGGCTACCGGATCTCTGGACTTCCCCTGTGCGGCTCTCGTAGAAGTGGACCGCAGAACAGGCGCTGCAGCGGAGCCATCCCCAGCTTTGGGATCCTGACTAGTGAGTTCTGGGGGCAAGCTGTATTAATTCAGGCAGAAATGAAGCAAGTGAAATCTCTCCCTCATTTCTCTCTCTGTGGCCGATGCCATCTGTTAGTTTTAAAAATAATTTTTAAAACAAGTGTTTTGGTTCTCTTCAATGTGCAGCAGACAGATGCTAATTTTAGGCTTGTTTTCTATCAAAAATCCCCCCAGAGAACCAGGGGCTGGATGCCGGCAGCACTAGCTTGCTGTCTGCATCCTGTCACCAACTTTGGATGACCTTTTCGTACATTCCATAGTCCTTGGACTCAGAGCAGGAGCCGTCTTGCACGCCCCTCTGGGCCTCTCAACATCAGGATGCGAAGAGGCTGAAGTGAGAAATGAATTTTTTAAGAAACCGTTTACCTTGGGCTCCTTGTTTGTCTCTCTCCGGCTGGCTGCACAAATAGATCTCTGCCCTCCTCCTGGCCCCTTCTAGGCTTTAAAGCAAGGGCAGGCCCGGACCCCAGCAGCCGCACGCACAGAGTCCAGGTCAGACCGTAAGCACAGCATGTACGTAGGAAGAGGTGGCCAGCACAGGCTCTGGGACCAAACTGCCCGGATTCCAATCCTGGCTGTCCACGTTACTATGACAACTGGCAAGTTACTTACCCTCTCTGAGCATTAAACTTCATATCTTAGAATAAAGGAGAGTAATGAGTCTACTTGTTGGGTGAGGTTGTCTAGAGATAGGAGCGAGGCGCGGTGTATGAGCCACTTGGCTCAGTTACGTATTAAGAGCCCCACATTTGGCAGCCTTATTTAACCATGGTGGCAATTATAACTATAAGGCACTCAGTAAATGTACATGCGCATGTTATATACAGGATACACAGCACAATGTAAGGAAGATTTCTTTCTTTCTTTTGAGACAGGCCCTTGCCATGTAATTCAGGTTGGTCTTGAATTCACCACATAGCCCAGACTGACCTTGGACTCAAGGTGATCCTCTTGCCTCAGCCTCCCAAATATTAGAATTACAGACATGTACCACCCACTCTGCCATTTTTTAAACTGGTGAATTAAATGGCCAATTAAATGTTGTGTACGTATACAATAGGGCAGGTGAAGAATGTCTTTACAGGTGAAGAGAAGGCTAGAACACATACCCTATTCTTCTGGCTTTATAGCCCCTCACAACAGCTTTGCAACTTTAGACCTAACCAAACATGAAAACATAATTCAAGCACAAAATTGGATTTAGTAGCTCTGTGTTTTTGTTTTTGTTTTTTTTTCTTCAGTTTGATCGTGACTCACCAAGTTGATTTAATGATCAGTTAAACTCAGGTACAACCTGAGTGTGGACAACACTGGCCTCAGTGGCGAGGCACTGCCCACAGGAAGTCCCTCGGGCTGAGCTCTGCAGTTGGTGGCAATGGGCAAGTTTCAGTTGAACCCCTAGTCACTCTGCTGGAGATGGTTGGGTATGTGCCCTGCATCTTATAAGTCAGGTTATCAAAACCGAGATGCAGCCTGATTCTCCGAAGCTCACACTGTCAGAAGCTGGTGGGGATGGGGGCCTGCCAAGTCACCCTCCTGCTGTGTGCCTGGTGTTAGGAGGCCCCTGGCTTCTCATGGCTCTGGGAGCTCCATCCATTCGTCCAGTCAGTGTACACGGAGGGCTTACTTTGGCCAGGTATGCTTCTGAGTTCTTGGCTCACAGAGGTAAACATGGTCGCTGGCTTGCAGGCTTCTGGTCATGTCTGCATTAGACAATTTTTTGCTGAACAAAAACTAAAGTATGTTTTAGCCCATGCGCCATAGCCACCTGAGTTCCACGCACCTCTCTGGCCTCCTCTCTCTCTCTCTGTCTCCTTTCTCTCCAACTACCCTGGCTCCCCATGGGTCCTGAAGAGCAGCAGGTGTGCTGGAGCCTCCCGGGTCCTTGCACGTGCTGTCTCTGGCATCTGAGGAGCACTTGTCCTAAATGTATTCATAGTGGCCTCCATCACGTCTTCAGACATTAGCTGAAGTGTCCTCTTCTGAATACCTGAACATGTTGTACCTTGAATATGTTATTAAAATTGGAAATATTTTCTCCCATAATCTGGTTTATTTTCCATAGTGCTCATTGCCTTATAATAAGTAAGTATGTATTATGTCTGGTGTTATTTTGTATGGGTGCTTTTTTTTTTTTTTTCCAGTATTAGGGATAGAACTCAGGACTTTGCACTTGCCAGGCAGGCACTTAAGCCACTGACCTATCTCCCTAGCCCTGGTGATTTTCTTTCTTTCTTTCTTTCTTTCTTTCTTTCTTTCTTTCTTTCTTTCTTTTTTTCTTTCCTTTTTTAGATAGCATTTCACCATGTAGCCAGGCTGGCCTTGAACTCACTGTGTAGCCCAGGCTGGCCTCAAGCTCATGGCGATCCTCCTGCCTGACCCTCCTGAGTGCTGGGAGCACAGGTGTGCGCCACCACACCCAGTCAGTGCTGTCTTAATCTGTCTCTTGAACCAAAATGAAAGCTAAAGGCAAGAAATTTTTGCTGATTTTGTTTGGTGCTTTCCCTAGCACCAGTATAACCTGGTACCCAGTAGGGCTTTATAAATATTTTTATTTAATAAATGAATGAATAAATAGATGAAATGAATAACCATTAGTTAAATATATAATTACAAGTTCTAATGTGATCAGCGGGAAGAAACAACCCATGCAGTTCATGAAAGAATATAACAAGCAGAACTAATTTAGATTGGGTGAGTTAAAGGAAATGATTTTTTTTAGTCTGGAACATGAGGGGGACTTGAGCTCACCGTAAATAGTTAGTGCAGACCCTGCTTTTCTAAGCCAAAGAAAAGAAGCATAAAGGAGTGATTTACCCCAAGCAGATGTCTCTGAGAAGAGATACAATCACTTATTCATTTAAAAAACACTCCCCTCTGGAAGGAGAGAAAGCCAATCGCAGGTAGGTACAGCTGGCAGTGTGTGGCACCCACATGTCTCCCGAGTCACAGCCATAACTTGATGTTGTTCCTCTCTGCACTTTCCCAGGGAGGAAATCCAGACATCAGATGACCTCCCCAGCTCTCAGGAGGCGAGGCTAGGCATCCCTGGGGCACCAAAACCTGTGGTCTTTGTTCTGCAGAGACCCACCGTGCAGTGAATTTGAACAAACAGCATGTCTGTGTTACAGCCAGCAAGGGCAGGCCCTTGTCTTGAAGGGACTCATGATATCTCTGGAAGGATGGAGTGAGGAAAATTTCCTCAGGGATACTGATTTTCTCCAATTTTTTAAATTTCTGGATATGTCTTTCTAGACTACTATTTTTCAAACTTTTGTCATTCTTGTGTTTTGCTTCTGATGGCCGCAGTGTTGGCTGCCTCCCTGGCCTCTGGCGTTGGATTCCAAGTGAAGGCACCATCAGATGGTCCGCTGGGACTGCAGTCCTCCAAAGGCTTCTCTAGGGCAGAGTGACATGTTTCCAGGGTGCTCTCTCGTGGGAGGGCGAAGGCTATAGGCAGGCCTCAGTTCTTTGCCAAATGCACCTTTCCCTTCCCATGGCACTCCTACATGGCGTGGTGGCTGTCTTCCCCAGAATGAGTGACCCAAGGAATAAGAGAGTAGAGACTGAAAGGCTCTTGTGACCTGGCCTCAGAAGTCATGTGTCCTGTTGGTTTTAGGAGAGGTTTACTCTTTGTTCTTTGGTGCTGAGGACTAACCCCAGGGCTTCCAGCTTGCTAGGCAAGCATTCTACCACTGATCCAAATCCCCAGCCCTGCCCTGTTGGTTTTATACAAGTCAGTCCTACTCATCGTAGAAAGGCACGATTCAAGAATGTGAAGACCAGGAAGTCAAAAATCACTGCAGGGCCAAGTTGAATAGGGCCAGCGCAGATGGGGCCAACGGGGGCGTGGCCAATGGGGTGGGGCCAACGGGGGCGGGGCCAACGGGGGTGTGACCATTGAGGATGGGGCCCGCACAGATGGTCCAGGGTGGATAGAGCCGGCGCGGATGGGGTCAGCAAGGATGGGGCCAGTGGGGGTGGGGCCAGCATGGATGGAGCTGAGGCAGGTGTGGCCCCAAGAAGGCCCTCGGCTACCTATTGACCATAGTATTGTTCATGTAGCATTTTCCATTTTTTGCTGCATTTAACATTATCCTAAAGAAGGTATCAGTTAATCACAAGATTAATGTGCTTATTTTATTTCCCAGCACAAATGAACTTAAACTTGCAGTTATTCATAAAACCATGATGTGTGCACACCCTTGCTTATTTGCCACTGGTAGGGGGTGGGGCATGTAGGTTTAGCCCTTGAGGAAGCAGCGGGCCCCCCATGCAGGGATCGCTGAGGCCTCAGTGTCTCAATACCAGTCTCCAACGCTTGCTGCCCTCTGTGTGGAGCTCAGCTGTCCCAGCACGCTGACCCGCCCTTCGCCTTCTTTCTCTAGGACCGCTTGTACTTCGTGATGGAGTACGTGAACGGGGGCGACCTCATGTACCACATCCAGCAGGTTGGCCGGTTCAAGGAGCCTCACGCGGTGTAAGGAAGACGTCGCTGGGCAATTGGGTGGGCAGTGGGTTTCTTGGGAATTTTAGGCAAAGGTGGTTCTTGAAACTTCTGAAGCTTTTTCTTTGTGAAAAAAGCATTGTGCTTAAGAGGCCCACCCCAAGCCTCATGCTGCCGAGGGCACCGCATTCTAGAGCCACCACTGTCCCTCTGTCTAATTCTTGACCTGGTTCCTGAGGAAGGTCTTATAGCTTCCTTGGGAAACGCCATGTAGGGTTTGTTTGTTCATTGGCTGATATTTATTGAGAGCTTACTCTGTTCCAGACCCTGAGTGCTTAATAAACATGGTCTCATTGAATCCCAAGAATAATACCAGCACATTGTCACCTCTGCTTAGCAAATAAGGACACTGAGACCCAGAGGGTTTTAAACCTGGCTCTGTCTGGATGGCACAGTTAGTGTGAAGATGATCCAGGATTCTGAGCCACAAGTTTTCGTTCATTTTCTGTTTGCTGCATCACTTGCCCTCTTAAATGTCTGGAGGAAGATGATGAAGGATCAGGTCATGTGATGGCAGCATTCTGTGTCTCCCGGATTGGGCTGACTGGTTCTAGAGGTCTCCCCGCTGGTCCACTTTGTTGGTTTCAACCCACAAGCCAGCCTCAGTCTCTTAATTTTAGAACACAGTTCTCCTCGTGCTACCTTCCTGCTCAGAACCCTGTGGATGAACAGAAATATGGCGTGTCATCAGAAAAAGCACTGGTACCCTTTCCTGGGGAGCCGCTGAGTCACTGCCCCTCCAGAAAATCCCCAGGGCTTGCTTAAAATGGTGCTCCGGAGATGCGAGCTTTCGGGGGAACATCAGCTGTCTGTAGTACTGAGACCTGCAGCAGTTTGAGCTTCTGCCCCCTATAGTCCAGGTACTCTGAGGGTCCTTGCTGCCAGGAGAGCCTGGTCCTCGGCCCTCGCACAGTTGATCCTGGGGCAGCCTGCTGCCCCTTCGGTCACCCTCCTCATCCGTCCACCTGCTCAGACTCTGTCTGGGGTGCAGCTGACCCCAGGGGGAGACATTTGCGCACGCCCTGGAGTCTGGTCACTGACAAGCGTATGGCGTCCTTGAATTTCTCCATCTCTCTTTTTTGTCCATTTCAGATTTTATGCTGCAGAAATTGCCATCGGCCTGTTCTTCCTACAGAGCAAGGGCATCATTTACCGGTAGGTGAACGCCGGCTGCCACACTTCCCGTCTCCTCCTCCTCGCCCTCCGCTCCTCCCTTCCCTGCCTCTTTCTTCAACTGCTTTTAAAATTAGATCCCATGGTGGGGGAGGAATCCTCCAGTACTAACTTGGGCATGTGTTCTTCCAGGCAGCATCGCCCACTGCCCTGGCAGAGCTTGGGTAGCTCTATATGGTGACAGAAACATCTTGATGGACAGTGTCACCAGCAATGGCGTAGGTCCCCACTCTTGAATCCACTTGTGCTACCAGGAGGAATCTCACCACCAGGGCCTCCACACTTCTTTCTCCTGACTGTGGACCCCACATTTAGAGAGCTAGCAAAGAATCTTGGCTAGAGGAATGTGTCAGATCACATTATTATTATTATTATGAAACCATTTTTTTTTTTTTTGCATGTAACTACAATCTAGAAATGGACCTCTGAGTAGCTTGCCCTGCAAGACAGGATTAAGCTCAGAACTTGGCATCTGCCAGTTTTTGAGGGAGCAGGTGTATGGCTGTAGCTATGTGAGTCACATCGCTTTATATTTCATGTGAGGTGGACCATTGTGCTCAAGGCTGCTGTGTGGCAGTGAGTCCCAGGCATAGGGGTTTGCATGTGCTACAAGGCGTGGGCAGCATGCCCTGGGGATGTGTTGTGCATGAGGGGCTGGCAGGCGGTGGGGCTTCCATGGATGAGTGTCGGCTGAAGAGGTCTCAGTGGACCATGAAAGTCTATTTTCTTAATTTAGTTGACAGTTTTTCAAGAGCCTACTAAGTACTTGGCACTACTTTGAGTGGAGGAAATATAGCAGGAAAGAAACCAGACATAACTTTGACCCTGTAGAGCCTACATGCCACTGGTGGGAGATTTACACCTTAGCTAACCTTAAGACATGGTCTATCCAGTATTCAATGACGCCTAGAAGAAAAATCAGCAAAGAAAGGACTTAGCATGTGCTGGTGGCAGGTGGTAGCCCTTCATGCTGTGGGCAGCATGTCATAGGATCTTGAGAGTCAGGTGTGGCCTAGGTGTGACCCTTGAGTCTCTTGCTATAGCTGATATGGGACCAAAAGGTGTGAAGAGATTGGCTCAGGAATGTTACAGGCAGGTGACATAGGCAAGGTTAGAGGCACTGGTGGCTAGAGGGATGCAGGTAGGACCTTGCAAGGTGCTCCAGAGTCCTGGGATCTTATGCACTCCTAGAAGAGGAGCTGTGACCCCTAGGGTGGCGGCAGATGTTACTCTATACACACAGGGTCCCTATAGCTCCCGTGGTCTCTTGATATGGAGGGGTGAAGGCTGGGAAGTTTTGTCTGGCTCCTAGGTGACTGCAGGGAAGGGGAATAACTCACATTTTAAATAATGTGCTCATCTGTGTGTGCTGACCTTCAGTGGCCATGTGCCCCCTTCATTCTGTGAAGATGGGCAGCGCCCATTGTTAGTTTTCCCAGCCTGCCTGTAGCAAGCGCGTGACTCAGCTTGGATTCTGGTTAGATCACCAAGACCTTGAGTCAGAAGCTGTGACCAAAGACCTGTGCCCTCAGCCATCAGCCGCAGGTTGTGATGGGAGGAGATGGGGACGTGCTTCTCGGAGGCCCCTGCTACCCTGTGCTCTGTCAACCTGATAGCCTCTTCTTGGGATGAACATATTTTTGGTCTTGTTGCTTGGTGGTGAACAGCCAAAATAAATTCTCATGAATTCAATCTGGTTCTTGCACTTCTGGTGTCTTCCGTGACAGGACCCCTAAATCCAAGCCAGTGACTCAAATTGTGCTTCACCAGAAAAGCAGGGGTCATGGGTAGTAGTTCAGGCTGCATGATTTTCACCCCCATCTGCTGACATTAGGTCCAGACTCCTATGTAGAAGGTTCTGCTAAATGAAAAGACTCAACCAGGTTCTTGAGAAACTTAAATATGGAACTGCAGTTATATTGGGAGAAAATCCAGCCATGGAACAGGGCCCTAGAGAGGAAATACATAGAGATCTCATCAACTGAGGTGAGATTTGTGGCTGGCTTCCAATTTAACAGGGAGCCAGATTGGGGCCTGCCATACAGAAGTACAGGCCATCATGGACAGACACTAAAGCTCTGAAACTGTGGCTTCAAATCCTAAGACCACACTTGCTCTAATACTCTTTCTCCCAGCCTAAACACACATTCCCCCTGTGCCCTCCATTATGACATGATTTTAAAGGAATAGTTGTAAGTATTTTAAGCCAATCCACGTCAAAACTCTTCATCGTGTGAGAACAGAGTCCATTTCATTCTGTGAAGATGGGCAGCACCCATTGTTTAATTTTCCCAGCATGACCCCATTCAGATCACCAAGACCAAAGACCTGTGACCGTGGAATTGAGTGTGACCACAGCCACCAGCCACAGGTTGTTTCCAGAGCCAGAGGAGATATGTCTCTTAGCCACAGGGCATAAAGCACAGCACTGGTGCTGCGTGGAATGAGGGGTGAGGCTCCTCAGCTTCCTTGGAGAACTCAGGGGTACCTCAGAGCCTTTCTGTAGATTCCTTTTCTGAGAAAATCATGAAAGTTAGTTTTTGCTGTTCACCATCAAGAAACTCAGTTGAGACAGAATTCTTGAAATTGATCACCAAATGAAAGCTATAAAAATTGCACGACAAAAGATATATGGTTTTAGAGTTTCATAAGGATTGTGTGCATGGTGGTAAAGTCTTTAAAAATGTTACAAATCACTCTTCATTTAGCTCTCTACTTCACTGGGCATTTCTTAAAGAAAGAGGATGAAAAATTATGCTAGACATTCCCTTCCTGAGGAACACTACTGGATATTGTGTGTGTGTGTGTGTGTGTGTGTGTGTGTGTGTGTGTGTAGGTTCTTCTTGCCAAACGTAGTGTCTGATTTATTGATCATTATCTCTGGATTATGTGTTGATTTGGGCTATAATGGATTTCTGAAAAATGAAAACAATTGCTTGGCCTCCTCTCAAATCGGAAATGAAAATTTACTACAGGGAACAGAAGGACACAATATAGTGCGGAGCACGTCTGCGTGCCAATGAGTATGAGGGAGGTGTCCCCCTCTGGCTCCTCCCTGCAGGACCTGCTTGGGTTTGGCACCTGAAACTGCTTTTCTATAATAGATGAAGATATTATCATTTCTCTAATTGGCCCTGTGTCTTGTTTCTGGCTTTGTGGTCAGGCAAGGAAGGTGTTATGTGATAGAATAATGAAATAATATGTAGAAATAATATGTTCAGTTGAAGGACATTGCTGTGAGCCCAGCATTGCATTCAGAGTACATAGTGTGCCTTGCATTAAGCATCAAGGCTGACTGTAGTTGGTACCATGGACAGCACCAACAACAGCTGAAGGGGGCATTGCTGTTGGCATACAGTACCAGCAAAGGGGCCTCCCCTCGGACTAAGAGACTTCACAGGAACACATAAGGCATGCAGAGACATATTTGAGGTTGTGTCCTTTTAGTTGGAAGTGATGCTGGCTTTTCAATTCAAACGAATGTAAATTAAAAGAGACATTTATTGGCTGCTATACCTGAGA
Source organism: Capromys pilorides (assembly GCA_004027915.1). Classification (NCBI taxonomy): domain Eukaryota; kingdom Metazoa; phylum Chordata; class Mammalia; order Rodentia; family Capromyidae; genus Capromys; species Capromys pilorides. The sequence goes on from PVKN010001671.1 coordinate 31,067, forward strand.
AGTCCAGGCAAGATCTGAGCTTCATATTGAATAATGTAGAGGTTTAAGCAGTGTTCCATGAGCTGCTTTATCACCCACCCTCTAGGCTCTGCCCCTCGCTGCCAGCTCTGGTTTCTCCAAGTGACCCCTGGAGCTTCTAGGCTTGTGTTTTATCCCTAAGCCTCTACACTGACATCCCATCTAACCCCAATGTAAGGAGAACTTAGGATGCAGCACTTTTATAGACATAGGTCCTGCCCTGTGTCCATTTTTTGAGCCCATTACCATGGCCAGCATGCTGCGGTCCTTCTGCTGGCCAGACAGGCTCATGCCTGCATCTGGGACCAGAAGTTAGGGCTGCGTATAGTTTGAGAATCAGGAAATGGTAGACTCATCCAAAGATCCTTAAATAAGCAGAAACCACAGCCCTCACCAGTCCAATTAAGAAGCTTTAGGGGAACGGCCCTGAATCGGGGAAGTGGGCAGTCTTACTTCTCAGAAAATTGAACTTCCTCATCTTCCATTAGGCCCACGGCAGTGTGACCTATAGATTATCCCTACTCGCTGGTGCTGCAACATAGAAAGATAGCAGTGGAATACATGTGTAGGAGAAAACAACGGCTCCTAAGGTGATCTTATGTGCTGAGGAGGGCAGGCACTCCCCAAGGTAACCAGACGCCTCCGCAGCACAGAGCAAATAGCAGAAGGAGACTGTAGCGTGGAACACGCATCCTGTAGGTTAAAGCTCACGCGCTCTGCCTGAGAGCTGTCCCTCCTGGCACCCTGCGGTGACTATCTCCCATTACCGTCTTGTTGTCGTCTTTGTCTCCGGCACCCCACTTATCAGAGTTTATAGTAATCGTACTTACAGATGGGAATGCTTGTTAATCATCCCTTCCCCTGCAGTAGACTTTCGTCTGCATAAGAGCAACCGTGATTATTTCTTTTACTCACAGCCAACGTGACCAGCCCCAAGTGTAGCGCCAGCCACCTATAGGTGTGCGGCAGGAGTGCTGTTGAGGAAAGAACCCAAGCGAACACTTCGGCCATTTCCAGGAAGTAAAACACTGGAAGCGTGTGGGCTTGAACAAGTTTCTCTCCATATTTTTTTCTCTGATTTTCAGAGGTAACTCTAAAAATTATTTTATGAAAATGATACTACCTTCCTACAACATGGAAGGGGTCCATAGGTGGCAAACTGTGACTCTTGGCATTCTCCTGGATGTAAGAAGCCTCCCATGGCCTTGGTTTCCACTTTCTGTGGCCTCTCTGTCCTCAGCGCTTCCGTCTCATTTTTTCCTCACAAGACACAGCACTATGCAGGGCTTCTTGGGCCTCTGAGCACACAGGACCCTGTGGCCCCTGTGGTTTACAGATCCTCTTTCTCCTTCACCTCATTTCAGGGTTGTAAGCTATCAGAGGAGGAGAGCTGGTGTACTGTTGTGGTCCCACAGCAGCTGGCCGAGTGCTTTGCGTATAATAAGTAACTAGCTGTTGGCTTGAAGTACATAGCACTTGAATAAGTCCCTGTGTTCTTCTGTCCACTGCAGGGACCTAAAACTTGACAATGTGATGCTGGATTCGGAAGGCCACATCAAGATTGCTGACTTTGGCATGTGCAAGGAGAACATCTGGGACGGGGTGACAACCAAGACGTTTTGTGGCACTCCAGACTACATTGCCCCTGAGGTGAGAGCAGGTGGGGCCTCACACACATCCCGCCTGTGCCAGGGTCTCCCACGGCTCCCCAGATGGCGGTGTTAGAGCCAGGTTCAGGAGAGCGCCTCGAGGGGGGCCTGGTCCTACAGTCTGCATCTTCCTTTGAGATCACACATGCAAATTATCTTAGCACGCATCCAGAAGCTCAGGCCCAAAATACATCAAGATCTGGGAGCACATTTAAATAAAACTCAAAAGAACCATCCAACACACATCAGTAAAATTCTTCATCAAGCTGCTGTGGCTTATGGCCATATGATATCTCGTAGTTACGACATTGAAATGTTTGTTGAGTGAGAGAGACAGAACAGATTCTCTGGGCTGACATGTGACACAGGGGCTGTGTACGGTATGTGTGGTAGTTGTGATAAACCCTGGGAGATTCCAGATTTCTCTGCCTGTGCTAAAGACACAAATGAAAGATTAAGATCTATTTGTAGTCCTTCCTACTCTTTCCAGAGGAAGTGGCCAGCGGACGGCTTTTCTCCCCACGTGACAGGACAATAGCAGTGCTCGGCAGTCCTTTTCCCTTTTTGTCTGAATTGAGGCCTGGGAAAGTGATATGCTGCAATCTGTAGCTGGAGTTTTATGAGGAAAAGAACCGGGACCTGGCACAGAACCTTGGAAAAAGACATTCAGCTTCCTGCCAGTCACTGTGGGCTGTGGTTGGTGACAGTGGTGAGGAGGCTCCCTATGGAGATAATTTAACATAAAGTTTAAAACCTGTGTTTCCTTGTCCCAAAACAGTTTCTTTCCACGGAGCTTAGCTAGTGTACAAACATGTGCACACATTGGCACATATGTGTAGAAGGACACACGTTCAAAGCCCTTCATCCTAACCTTGCTCTATATATATTTATTTTAAAGAGAATAAAAAAGAGTGAAAAAATTAGAAATGATACCGAATTTCACTAAACAAGATGGTAGAAATTCAACAGTGGGGTTTTTTGTTTGTTTGTTTGTTTGTTTTGTTTTGTTTTTGTATTTTAGGGAAGGGTGTACAGGATATTCAGGGTCTCACTACTAGATTGGACTCATAGTGATCCATGATCCACCTGCTTACAGCCTCCCAAGAGCTGGGATTACAGGTGCACTACAACATTCAGTCTCTCAACAGTGGTTCTTATATTGCATATTACTGTTTTGAAATTAGTTGTTCATATTGCCAGACATACGCATACAAAATTGGTCCAAAAAATTAAGTACAAACTGTTCCTTTGACTAGACCAATAGAAATCAGCAGCACAATCAGCAGATATCCAAGCTATCATGTATATATATATATATATGTATATATATATATATGTCTCAGTGGGACAAAAGAAAGGAGAGGAAATATATATATATTAATAATAATATATAATATAATATATATTATTATATTAATATATATTATATTATTATTAATATATATTTTCCCCTCCTTCTTTCTTTTGTCCCAATAATTGAGAAATATTTTAGCTGACTGCCCCTCAGACAAAGGACCTCTATCTAGAACAGATAAAGAATTTCTCAGAAATCAGTCTGCCAAAATTCAAAGACTCAATCACAACATGGGCATCTGAGATGAGTACACACTTCTCGGATGAAGAAATACAAAGGGCAAGTAAATATATGAAACAATTTTCAATAGCATTGGTCATTTAAGAAATAGAAATCAAAACCAGCATTGTTTTTTAATAATGAAAAATAGGAATCAACTTGGAAGTCTGTCAGTGAGCTAAGGTGTGCTGGATTCACATCAGAAAATCCCGGGGGCTTCTAGAAAAATCTAGGTACACCTGTGCATGTTAGTGTGAACAGTGCCCCTCCCTGGGCAAAAGTGCAAGGCCCTGTCATTTAGTTACAGAATAAAAACTACCCCAGTGGATGTGGTGACCTGCACCTGTGATCCCCAGTTACTCAGGAGGCTGAGGGAGTAGGATTTTGAGGGTAGGCAAGGTAGCAAGCCTTCATCTCAAAATAAAAATTCTGTAACAGGGCTGGAGAGATAGCTCAGCAGCAGGACACTCCTTAGTGGGTGAGGGCCTGGCTTCGTTCCCCAGCAGTTCACCAAAAGAAAAGGAAAAGGATCTCACCATCCATTCAAAAGCATGAGTTAGATGTGTGTGTATATAACGGAAGTGTCTCCAAAACATATTGTGAAGAGAATAATAAATGCAATGTGATACCATTTAGAACTGCCCTGTGCCTTGAGACAGAGAGAGAGAGAGAGAGAGAGAGAGAGAGAGAGAGAGAGAGAGAGAGAGAGAGAGGAAAAGCACAGACAATCTAGAAAGCCGCAGAAAGATCGCATGTTTATGGCATCCCAGGATAAGTGCAGTATAGAGAAACTGCATCCCATCTGTATGCTATGTACATTTTCACAAGGTTTACCTTTGTATATTTCTTTTCTTTTCCTTTTTTTTTTTTGCGGGACCAGGGATTGAACTCAGGACCTTGCACTTGCTAGGCAAGCACTTATTCCACTGAGCTGTCTCCCCTGCCCCAGTATTTCGTTTCTTTAAATTTTTTTGTTCATGTATTTAGTATAGGCTCTATGGAGTCTCACTAAGTAGATTGGAGTCGCAGTGATCCCCCTGTTTTCAGCCTCCCAAGCACTGGGATTATAGGCACACACCACCACACCCAGTCTCAATCACATCTCAGTGTACCCTGGGGGCAGGGCCGGCACTGCACACTGGGGATTGAGCCCTGGCTGCTACACTCTGACTAAGCAGGCGCTTTAGGTCGCTGAGCTATCTGGCTGTCCCTACCTTTGTGTGTTGCTTGACTAATAACGTGGTAATATATTTTTAAAACCTGATCATTTATTCGGACCCAGCAGAATTTTCCCTGTGTGGCCTCCTTGGGCCTGTTGTCATCTGGTTAATTAGTTGGGACATCAGATACCAGCTATAGTCCAGTTCCTGGATGTCTTGTGCATCTGATAACCTCTGGCACCTAGCTGCAGCTGCACTTCACGGCCCTGCAGAGAGCTTTTAAGGCACAGCCTGGGTGGGCATCACTGGCGATCCATCCTTGAGGGTCTCCACACCTAGGCCAGGGATGGCAGTTGGCACTCATCCCAGGGAGTCCCCATGTCTGGGTTGCCTTCCCTTACAGACCGCGACTGGGAAGACCGTGCCAGGGTAACGCTTTGTTGTTACCTCAGCAGGGCACCACATCCGGCACCTCCACTCTCCTCCATGCTGTTGTTGTCCTTCGTAGGAGGATTAACTTGTTGGATTGTCACGGGGCCCCAAGTGCCTTGGAAGTGGGAAGGCAGTTTCCATGAGAGATGTTCTCATTGCAGGCTTTCCAGTCTTGCACTTCCTTCTCAGAGTGTTTTGCTTTTTGTTTATTTACTGGTTTATTTTTAGTCGGCAAAGAATAATTATATGTATATCCTTGCCATATACTAAAAATTTTTTTTTTTAATTTTGAAAGGGTCTACAGGGTGCTCAGGGTCTCACTACTAGATTGGGTTCATAGTGACCCACCTGTTTACAGCCTCCCAAGAGCTGGGATTGCAGGCACACACCACCACACCCAGTCTCAATTGCTGTCTCAGGGGACCCCAGGGGCGGGGCCAGCATGGCAGGCCCAGGGATCAAACCCCCGGCCCCTGCGCCTGCTTGCAGGTGCTTTAATCCCCTGAGCCATTTGGCTGGCCCTTACAAAGTATTTTTAAAATATAGAAAACAGTTCTATATTGGGCACGGCGGTGCATTCCTATGATTCCAGCAGCAGTCAGGGAGGCTGAGGCAGGAGGAGCACAAGTTCAAGTCTCCCCTGGACCCTGTCTCAAAAACTAAAAAGAGTTGCAGTGTAGCTTAGTGCAAACTGAATTCAATCCTCATATTGCAAAAATCAAAAAAGAAAAGAAGTGTAATTCATTGTTATAAACTAGGCAGCATACTATGCTTTAGGTTCAGGGGATATCTGCCTTCTGTCTGCCTGAAGTTTTGTACCCTTTCGCCAGCATCTCCACATTTTTGCTTTCACAGTAGAGGCAGAGGTGGGAGGTGGGCAGCCACTCACTTTATGGCCAAGTTGCTCTAGTATCTTTATTAAGAAAAACAAGCTGCGACTGAATTAGAGAACATTCTAGTAAATGCTGACGTGGTGGGGACATCATAGGTGAGAGGCCCCTGGGATACCATTCATCCCCCACAGAAGCCCATGACATAGGGGAGGCTAGAAGTAGTTACATAGCTCCCCTCCACATCATGTACTTGGTAAATAAAAATCAGGTTTCAGAGTTAGACAATTCAACCCACAAGCCTCAGCCCCAACTTTGCTGTGTCCCGTCTGCACCCCCTTGACACTGATGTTTTGACCCCCATCTGTGCCAACAGGAGGACAGCCATGTGCCCAGAGACTTCCCTAGCGAATTCCTTACTGTACTCTATTCAGTCCACTGCTTCTCCTCCTAGGAAAAAGCTGGACAGAGGTCCATGTACGTAATTACAAGGACCTGTACATCAGAACAAACATGATCACTAGGAATTACGGAGCTCGACTTTCGCTCCTGCATCCAGTGTTATGCTATGCAAAGGCAAAAACCGTTTTGTCAGAGTACAAATGTTAGCAAGGAAAACTACTTATGTGAATTGCACACTTTATGAAAGACCCACTTCCTAGAGCGTTTATGCTTAAGTAAATCACACATGCATGCAGTTTAATATATGTTCATAGAGAGGAGTCTAGAAGGAGGTTAGCCAAATATTAGGCATCATTTTCTCTTGACAAAGGATTACGTGTGGTTTCTGTTTTATTCTCTTAGCTTATCTGTGTTTTCCAAATAAATAGTAAAATAGCGACAAATGTTATTACTCTTGAAGTATTTTTATTTAAAAATAAAGTGTTTTTATTTTTAATTATAGGCTTAAAATACCACATGGCATCTTAACCATTTCTAAATATATAGTTTAGTAGTATTATGTAGATTCACATTATCACGTAAATGTCATTTGTACAACGAAACAGAAATAGCTTTTCTTCTTTAAAATGCCAATGCATAGGGCTGGAGAGATAGCTCGTCAGACTAAGTGCCTGCTTAGGCAAGCACAGGGGCCAGGTTCAGTACCTGGCAGCATGTGCCACACTGGCCCTGCCCCCAGGCCTGCTGAGCCAACCACCAAGATGGGGCGTGGTGACACACACCTGGAATCCCACGCCGGCGAGGCTGAAGACAGGAGGATCGCTGTGAGTTTGAGCTGCACAGTGAGACCCCGCCCCAAATACATTAAATAAATAAATAAAATGCTGCACATAGGTTTTAAAATATCACACACATACACACACACACACACACACACACATACGCACACCTATAGACAAACACATACATACCATACCATACTGAGGCCTCCAAGACAACTTGACGGGCACCAGCGTCGTCCTGGGTGCAGGTTCCTCTGTCAAGCCTGCTCATTATTCCCAAGTGGCCAAAAGGAGAGCACAGCTCACGTGGGCAACCTTCCCATCCCTTCCGTGAGACTCTGGCCTGCTCTGGACTGCGACAGCCGCTGTGGTTCATGGTGGGAAGGTGACATGCTCGGGAGGACTGTCCCCACCCAACACACCACGCCCGTGAAGGACCCCTGTCCTGGCGGGAGAAGTGTGAGTTCAGCCACTTTCCTTACGGAAGCTTTCTGTGTTGCAGATAATTGCTTACCAGCCCTATGGGAAGTCCGTAGACTGGTGGGCGTTCGGAGTGCTGCTGTATGAGATGCTGGCTGGGCAGGTAATTCAGCTTCAGGTGGTCTGTAAAAGCAGCCCTCCTCCACTCCAGCCCCCATGGCTTCTTTAGAAGCATCTGATAACTGGGTAAACAGCTTGGTAAAGTCTGAGCGTCTATGACTTTCCTGGACTTGGGGTTATCCACTTTGGTTGGACATTTTTTTTTTCTCTCCTTGAAAACTCTGGAGCATGGCCTCCCTTTGGGCCAGGGATGATCCTGCAGGGTGGAGGCAGTGGGGGGAGGGCAAAGATAGGGACCCTGCGCCCACCCTGCGCTCTGTCCCACAGGCCCCATTTGAGGGAGAAGATGAGGACGAGCTGTTCCAGTCCATCATGGAGCACAACGTGGCTTATCCCAAGTCCATGTCCAAGGAAGCTGTGGCCATCTGCAAAGGCGTAAGTGAGCCAGGACTGCCGAGCGCACGGTGCGCTGGGCAGGGACGGAGCTCCGCTTTGCGCTCTGTTCGCTGACTTTAGCACCCTGAGGTAGAGCTGCTGCCTCCTACAGGAGCGCTATTGGGCGCCTGGCCAGGGCACAAGAATGCTAACGGGGTGAGGCAGGAAGCGCCGGAGCTTGCAGAAGGGCCGGGCTCCACCACATCTGCAGCATGTGTGTCTCACACTAAGGCTATGTAGCGCTTGCTCCAGAAATATCAGGCCATATTGACTTAAAGGTGTTCTCTAATAAGCCGGCCCACAGGTGTGTCCCTGAGCCCCCATTACCCCTCCCTACAGTACCAGCCTGCGCCTAAAGCCTGCACAGTCATACACATGTTGCACATGCATGTTGCATTTGTGAAGAAAGCAGGGCACAAGTCTCCAGGTAAGAATTCTGTGCCACATGTCTTGTGTCAGACCTGGCCGTGCTCATGGTGGCCTGGGCAAGGCCCTAGAGGCCTGCGCTCCTCTCTCTGCAGCCATGAGATGACCTGAAGTGCTTTGATAGACTTACAGACCTCAGCCTCACCCCAGAGGTTAATTCTGAGTGGTGCAGTATTTTAAGAAAACCCTCATGTGGCTTGAAGCTACCACCTTTAAATGTGTTGTCAGAGTAATCTTTCAACTGATAGAAGCGTGAAAGCGACTTTATGAGGTTCGCAGAAAATTCAGCCCGCAGAGGCTGTCTTTCAGGAGACCCAGCTCTGCTGCCAGCCGGAGTGCAGACACGCTTGCAAGGTGAGGAGGAGGTCGGCTGTTCCCTAGAAGCGGGCTCCAGCCGAATGGTTCGTTTGCCTATCTCCCACCTCCTCCCAGCCTGCTTTCCTCCTCCAGGACACCTGCCTTAGGCACTGGCTTTGGTGAAAGCTGAAATAGTCAGGCTGTCAAGACCAGGGCTTAGGCCAGGTTAGCGTAACTAAGCCGGTCTCCAGCCTAGAAGCACGCAGCCTGTCATGCTGCATGGAGCCTGCTCTCTGTAAGTTGCGCAGGCTTTGTGTGTCTGATGCACAGGTTAAGATAGAGACACCCTGGAGAAGGCGCACATGCATTAGCCTCAGACACTAACGTCTCAGTGAATTGGTCGAAAATACTCTGGGAGTGAGAGGAAGGGAGGAGAGATGAGGGGGTATTAAGAGCACAGAGGCGCGCTGTGGGTGGAAGAGGGTGCAGGCAAAGGCCGGCGCACACCCTCTAGGGGAAAGAGGCCATGCCCTGAGGTTTTGGGTTGTGTAATAATTCCCAACACTTAAGATTAGGAGGTTTCCCGGACGTTCAGCTTTCCAGCCTCTCTTGGGAAATCAGCTCTTGGCGCCTCGGCCTGTTGTTTCTGTAAAGCATCAGTCAGTTAACTCAGAACCCCTGCCTCCTCTCTGTGGGCCACACCCTCTGCAGTTAGCAAAAATCCGGCCTGGCCCAGTTGCATCTGGGTGCCAATCCCAGTCCAGGCATCAGCAGAGGGTGGTCATGGGGACATTGTCGGGCCTGCGTTGCCCACGTTAGGACCGCACCTGAGGTTCCTTGCCATCTAGTACTTGTCAGCCACCTATCCCAGAGCCTGGCCTGGTGCTCAGAGCTAGTGCCACCACTTCTGTGTTCCGAGCCTGGTTCCTCTTGGTGTTAAGAGTTTGCATTCTCTACATAGGAATTTTTAAGGTGGGGGGGATTTTGAAGATCTGGAGACCCTTCTCCAGTGTCAGCCATTCCTCCATAGGTGCGTGGCCCTGAGCAAAGTCCACTGCATCTCTGGCTTTTGTTTCTAAATCTCTAAAAAATGAAATAAAACTACTCCTTGAGCAGAATGCCAAAGGGCTTTGAACAAGGTAACATAAGCAGAGGCTTCCTGCGTGGTGTCGGCACACAGTAGGTGCTCAATGCACGCTCAGGGCCTGCGCCTTCGCCTGCCCGAGCCTGCCCTGCCTGGACAGCTGGGGGCTCTAAGTGGGTCGTGGTGGGGAGGGAATCTTCCAGGTCAGCTGCATTCAGCTTCAGCTCCAATTAGCAGTTCCCTGGTAAAGCAGCTTCCTGTTAATTCAGGACTTGTAACCTTCAGGATGAGCTGAGGCGACTGGCTCGCTGCTGGGCTGGGGGTCTCTGAGCTGGGCGGGCTGTCCGGGGTGGGCTTTCTTCAGGGCTCCAGTTCTGAAGGAGATGTGACGCCCGAGCAGGCACACATCCACTCTCTCCTGAGCAGCAGCCCTAGGGCGTGCACCTGCGCAGTGGCCTGAGGTTGGGGCAGCGATTCAGTCCTGCAGCCCGCATGGCATCAGACACACCGGCAGAGTGCGGGCACTGGGCAGAGACTCAGAGTAGTGCTGGGCGCATCTGTGGTGGCATTCCCCTGCTTGGCATCTCCTGCTCGCACAGACACGGGGCGAGGCTCCCGGGGAAGTGGGTTCTTTCGATGTCATCTCATTAGAGGCCCTACTTCCTACCATCAACAATGATGGGGCTTCACTCCAGCTGCCACGTCCACCTGGAGCAAGCTGATAGCTGGCTGAAGCCCTTCCTGGCTGCAGGTTGGGTTGAAAATAAACAGACTGATGTGCAAGGAGCTCTTAGAATCCTAGTCAGGCAGAACCCCTGCTCAAAACCCAGGCTGTTCTTTGACCCTGTGACCTTAGGCAAACGCCTTTATTCTCTGGACCCAGCTTTTATAGGTGTTGGGCGCATCATTGCAGAAGCCTCACATAAAGACCAATATATACAGAATGGCTGGAAAGCCCTGTGCACAGAAACGGGACCCAGGCAACACACGCAGCACCTAGACACCACTGCTGGTATTTTATTATGGGTCCTGCCCTCCATCGATGAGTTATGACCAGGCCAGACCATAGGTGTCCCCGGGAAACCATAAGAGATAGAAACGCTCCTCCATGTCTCTTCAAAGCCCGTATTTCAGAGCTGGGCAGAGCGGGCTGCAGCCTTCACCTGCTCTGTGAGTCTCTGTGGCTGCTGCTAACCCTCTCTGGGTGTTGACGCCTTGTCACTTCACTGGGAAAAAATAACAGAGCCACCTCCCAGGGCGATGGTAACCACCAGACAAGATCATGCCTATAATAAAGAAGTAGCTGGGGACATTAAGGCCATAATTATTTTTCCCTGCAGAAGATAAATTCTGTTTGGAAATTATATGCGTGCAAGTATGAACATCAATTATCTTGTAAGCAGGACACGGCCCAGCTGAAAGCCCCACAGTACCGGTGTGCACTTCTAAGGTCACTGCTTGCTGTCAGCAGCCAGTCCTGGGCAAAATCTACTCTGGGAAGCCTCTTGGGCTTGGGGGGTCCCAGTTGCTTTTGTTTTCTTTTGATGCTTTCTTGTTAGGGACTTTAAAAGCCACCAACTCCTCCGCCTTGACTTTGCACTTGCCGAAGTCTTGAGATCAGAGATATTTTCCCGCTGCTCTGGGTTCATTTCTAAGAGGAAGCCTGTCTGGCTTCCTCTCAGAGCATCTATTCATCTTGTTATTTAGCCCTGGCTCAGAGACCCAGAGATGGAGAGTTTTGATAATTAAGTAATTTAAACGGAACACCAAAGAAACCTCAGCGGAGTTTAGTATAACATGTGATACCAGGAAATGAACTAAGCTAGGTTCTGACTATGTAATGAGCTTTCTGAAAGTAATTACTTGAAACTTGGGTCCATTTGACTAATATTTTTTCTTCTGTTTGTCATTTCTACAAGCACTTTACTGAGGAATGCAAATAGTATGAACACGTCCTTTGCTTTGGTCAAATGTCAGTTTTTTTTAGGGTAGGAGTAGGGAATTTGGAGATACTAAGACTGTTCTTATTAGATACGCTGATAGCGGCATGAAACTCCTCTTTGAACCGAAGTGCATTTTCTGACGTTGCTGAATGTAGCCTGAAATTCAGATTCACAGGCAGGCTGTGGTTTTGTTGTGACGGCCAGGGCTCGCATCCTAAGGCAAGCAGCGCTAGTGTGAGCCGCACTCTCTTCCTTCAAGACCAGCCAGGGAATGTTCTCCTGAGGTGAAAAGCCCAGAACTGCCATCAGCTGCCATTCTTCCTCGCTCTTCCTTAAGCTGAGGGCCTCACATTTCCTCCTCTGAAATTCACTAAATACAGTGTCTCTCTTTCTCCTAAAGCTGATGACCAAACATCCAGGCAAACGCCTGGGCTGTGGACCTGAAGGCGAACGGGACATCAAAGAGCACGCGTTTTTCCGGTATATCGACTGGGAGAAACTTGAACGCAAGGAGATCCAGCCTCCATATAAACCAAAAGCAGTAAGTGGACGGCTCGGTGTGGCTGTCAGGCCTCGCACATGGCACGCGGTCCCCTGTCCCCTGTGCTCTGAGGGCTCTCCGGTCTACTTCAGCATATGTAGCCACTCAGTGATACATGAGAAGCTACGGGGTGGAGCCTGGAGGCTTCCAGTCCCACAGCCGGGCCCCTGTAGTAGGGGAAGAAAGTCGCCATTGCATTTTTGTAGTAGCTGATCAGTTATGGTTCACTGTCCCCGCTGACAGCTTGGGGAGGGTCCTTTGGAGAGCAGAACTTGGGTCCACCGTGGGGCTGCCTGAAGGATCTGTCCGTCTTCCTTCCCTCGGTTCAACTGTGCCACTTTCTCTTCATATGGACATTGAAAAGGTCACGTTGTTTATCCCAACAGCGCTTAAATTTAATTCTGAAACAACACTGCTATGTCTGAGTCAGTAAATAAAAGCAGTTGGCCCAACAGCTTCTATCCAAGGAGAAAGAGAATAAGACAGAAGTTGGCGTGGCCCCAAGCCACAGCCCACTGGGAGCCTGGGCTGTGGACATGGCTTTGTGCTCCTTCATACAATTCAGGACTGAAAGCTCCACTCTCCCCCATAGTCCTGCGCCCATGTAAGAGTTTTCCGTCTCCAAAGACCCAGCAGGGAGGACTTGTCAACGTCAGGGAGGAGGAGTCTGCACCTGAATTAATCTGAGCTGCAATTCCAGCTGGGGGGATTTTTCTTTGTTAAATTAAGTAGAGCACAGACCTGGTGACTTTATTAAGGGTTGTACAGCCACTTACTGAGGCGGAAAAGGGAACATAAACATTGTCACTGAGACCTCAAGTTAGGAGGCCTTGGTGGGGAGGTGAAGAAGGCGATACTGCTAGTTATGTGGATGCTCTAATTGTTAATTTCATAAGCACTTATTATGTGCTAGGCACCAGGGTTAGCACTTCATAGGCAGCGTCTAATTAAGTCCTCCCATGAGCCCAACACGGCAGGTGCTGTTTGGAAGGGCAGCAGGGGCTAGAAAGGTTAAGTACTGTGCCCAGGTCATCCAGCCCAGGAGAGGTGACAGACCTATCCAGATCTGGGCAATCTGTCCCACTTGGCTGGAGGCTTACAGGAAAGCCCAGGGCCAAAGGGAACAGAGTTTAAGAGTGTCACAAGTAGGTCGCAGCCTCCCCAGCCAGGGCTGCCCCTGCCCTCGTTTCAGATGGTGAGGCCACAGGTGTTGAGGGCACTGGGTAAGCTCTAGGCATCTCCTGTCATTGGGAGCCAGGGCTGCTAGAACAGGCCTCCCCAGAGCTGCCACCAAGCTGGCTCTGTGGAGTGTGCTATGGAGCTGTTAGGTGCTGGCTCACCTTCTGGCTCCCGTACTGTGCAGAGTGTGTCCTGCCTCTCTCCTGCCAGGGCGTCCCTTCTGATCTCCCTTGCAGGGGCCTGTGGGTCTGCGGTCAGCAACATTCACCTTCAGATACAGGGCTGGGCGTAGCCTCCCTAGCCCTGCCTGCAGCACCTAAAGTGGTCAGCCCATCAGTTACTGTGAGCAGTTGACGTTGGCCCCGTCAGGTCTCCGCTCTGGTCCATTGCATCACAGTGGGTACAACAGCAGTGGTAACGGCTTCTACCTCAGGAGAGCCTTGTACTTCAGAAAGCATTCCGGACATGCTGGTAGATGGCAGGACGGCTGGCTGTCGTTGCTGGTGGTGGTGTCACGCGGCAGTGTCGGCTGTGCGGTCTTTCAAGGGTGCATGTGTGGATCATGGGGCCCTTGCGGCCTTAAGATGTGTGCACAGTTGGAGTTGGTGAGGGCTCTGTGTGCCCTGGCAGCATCGCCTCTTTTACTGAACCATTTTGAAGGGAGATCAAAGGGTGACCTGGAAGAGAAGGTGATTCTTCAGGACACTAGCAGCTTGGAGGTGGGATGCGTGCCCCACTTGGTACTTGCCTGGCTGTTTACGAGCTGGCAGAACGTGGATCTCCTCCTTTCCTTTCTTAGCCCCTGAAAAGATGCAGACACTTCCAGTCCCACCAGCACCAAGCCCCTGGAGCTCATTCTGGAGCTGGGGAGCAGTGGTTTTCAGAGCGTGTTCCTTGGGCCAGCGATAGCAACACGATGTGAAATCCACCCAAGAAGTGCATCTCTAGGACCCTGCTGTGGATAGAACAGAACCAGAAATTCCCTGAGCCAGAAACTCCAGGGTGGAGCCTCGTGTTCTGTACTGAGCAAGGCCTCTTTCTGGTCTGAGAGTGAGAACCAGCTTCTATTGGCTTCTGGGCTAGGCACCTACAGGGGCCCAGAGGATTCTGGGAAGGAAGAAAAGAGGCCTATGAGCTAGAAGAGAGAGTGAGAGGGCCAGGAGCTGGCCGGGCAGCTGCGGCTCTGCTGGTGCTCAGCGCAAGCTGGGCCTGACTCTGCCTTTATATTTTCGTGAGCAACTGGAAATCAGGTTTTTAGATAAGTCCTCCCTATTTCTTACTATGTCAGCAAGAAATGTTTAAAAATTAAACATAATGCAGGACAGATAAAATACATCCACGACCTATCTGTGGCCTGTGGCCTGCTTGTCATCTCTGAGTGGCTGACGATTCCAACCAGGGTGACATTTAGCCGGCTGCCATTAGTGCTGGTGATGGACAGCCAAAGTCCTCTCTGACTGGGCAGCGGGGGTGAGAGCTCTTGCTGGGGAGGATGACTGTGGGAGGCCTGGCTCCTAGGGGTGCTCAGGAAAGGTGGCTCTGTATCTCGTTGATAAAACAAAACTGGCTTCACTGTGGATCGACCGTTCTGCTTTTGCTATTATTTCCAAATGACCAGTGTCCCATCTTCTCTCTAGTGGGGCTAACAGTGGCTTTCAGAGTGCTAGGCTGGGCTGCATGCTTGAAGATGCCCTGTTATTCAGCTCTAAGAGGAAGCAGACTCGGCCCTTGATGTCTTTGGACTGAATTAAAAATGGAGTTGCCCCTGGACATGGTGCGGGGCAGTTCCACGCTCTCTTGCGGACGGACACCAAGTGATAGCTGCTCAGGTCCCTTCATCCATGCATCTGTGCATATGTGAGTACGTGCATATGGTGCATAGCCCCTGCATGTAGCCCGTGTACCCTCTCTGCACTGTGGATCACCCCTGGGGCGCTGAGAGTGCCTGCAGGTGCAGATGCCCCATCAGCAGCTGTCACACCGTGTGGCTGAGGGGATGATGCCAGGACCAAGCTCTGCACCAGTTCGGGGAGAACAGCCTTTTAGAAATCATTGTGATCCGCAGTTGGAGGACTCCATGGATGTGGACAGGGGAGTGCAGAGGGTTGGCTGTGATGATAATGGACTAATAATGGGTGCACCACCCGCCCGCTGGGTTCGACCTGCTCGTGAACTCTGCATGTCAGTAGGGGCCCTGCAGCCCAGACCCCCACCTCAGGGTCCTACAGCTCCCCTCCCCCACCTGTCTCACTGCCACTTCCCAGAGGCCTGGGCTGCGTGTGCGTGGAGCTCTGTGAGCCTGGGGGATGCCTGTGCATCTCTGTCAGCGCCCCTGATTCACGCCTGCTGCGGCATCAGGAAAAACATGGGCAACAGTAGGGTTGCATCCCAGCCTCAGTGCTATGGCTGGCGGCTCATTAAAAATGTCTTTTTAAAGTTGTTTGAGGGCCATCACTCACTGTGATGAGGAGCTGTGTGGAGAGCCCTGTTCGAAACTATAGAAAGACGGTAGCTGTGGAGCTGTGGCGTGCCACTGGGCGGTGCTCTTCCTCAGCATCTGCCCGTGTCTGCCTTTCACTGAAGGCCCCAAGGGCTTTCTGGTGTCCCAGGGCAAGATCTGTTGCTACTTAGCTTAAGTGGCTTTTGAGTCTTCCAAAGCTGACCTCTGTTCCCCTCAGAGCCAGACTTGTTAGGCATTCTTGGTCCCCTGCACATGCAGCCTTCTGGCCCTTGCTAGCTCTGCCTGCAGAGAGCTACCCAGCAGGGCCACCAAACCCTTTCCTGTGGCCCTGCCATCCCCTTTAGTGAGACCTTGCTCCTGCTCTTTGCAGAGGTGGAAGGCCACCCCCTCAGGAAGGTGCCTCCTGACTCGTCAGCAGGAATTTATTGCTGTCCAACATCAAACTCATCCCCTCCCATGGTTCAGCTGTCTTCAACTGTGTGACTTCTTGGGTGTCAGCTCTCAGTGCCTTGTGGAAGGTTGAGCACATCCTAGATAGTAAAAATTTTTATCACATGAATGAATAAATGAATAGCCATAAAATTGATGCTGTAATACATGGATAGATATTAGCGTGCAGGGCTTTCCCTATGTCTACCAGGATGTCTGAAATAAATTGGTTGTTGTGTGAGTTACTACCCCATTTATAAAGGGCTATAATGTGGGTGCTGACTTTGCAGACTGGCACAGCATCCTGTGCTTTTGCAGTGTCCTAGGGCAGCATGCCAGCGAGGGACCCAAGGAGGCAACGTCTGGAGGTGCTGGACGGGTGTGAGGGCTGCGGGTTCCTCCCTCTGTCTTTGCAGGCCTGACTGGCACCACAGCTGCCGTGCTGCGGCCTGACAGGGCGTCTTAAACTTGAGCAGGCGCACGGGAGCCGCTTGGTTGCAATGTAGGTTTTGGTGTGGTCTGGGGTGAGCTTGAGTGTTTGCATTTCTCTCAAGCTCTGCCTGTGATAGGCAGCTGCTGGAGCGTTCATTACACATCTTATGGCAGGGACCAGGGCAAGTGCTGCAGCCAGCTGTGCGTGGAAGGGCGGATCCTGCAGCTGCAGATGTAGCGCATGCGGTGCGCAGATCTAGTACAGCACAGGCCGTAGCCAACGGGGTAAAAGGCAAGGCTCAGCGTGTTCTGGGGAGCACAGCGCACCATTGTGAATCGAGTGCAGCGCAAGCGGCGTGGGAGCTGGGGCAGCCCCACCTCAAGTGTGTGGCTCAGCCGAAGGCAGCCGAGAAGCACGTGTTGCTTTTGTCTTCCGGTGGGGACACTGTCAGGAGCTGAGTCACCCTGAAGCAGACAGCGAGGGAAAAAGTCCCTTCCCTTCTGGAGCTTGACTTCTAGGGTGCACAGGCAGATGATGAATACAGAGGCAAGTGAAGTAGGCCGCATGCCAGAAGGGACAGGCGTGGTGGGAGGCACAGGGCCGTCATGGAGCTGGGAGGCTCAGGGCGGGCATGGAGCTGGGGGCGCAGGGCGGGCATGGAGCTAGTGAGGACCAGAATGGGGCAAGGGCAGCTTTACTCATGGGGATAGAAAGCTTCCCTGAGAGAGAAAGTGACAACTTTGGCAAGCACAGGAACACAGAGCCTCATGGGAGGGGAGGTGCAGATGGATCAATGGGGTCCCAACAGGTGTCATAGCCCGAAAGTAGGGCTTGCCTGACAGATGCAAGGACATGTAAAATATGGCGAGGTGGTGGTTTGGGGACAGAGTTAAAGGACATGAGACCAGAGAGCCATGGAAGGGCCAACCACCGAGCGTTGCAGTAGCGCTAGCTTCACTCCAGCCCTTGAGTAGACAGATGCCAGTCCTATCTGTTGAGGGTCCTACTGGCTGCTTGGGCTCAGGGGAAAGCCAGGGAGGGCAGTTATGACCAACACATGCTTCATGTAACACCACAGGCCCATGACAGCAGGGACTCGGCTAGGCTGGAGGAATTGGAGAGCACCCAGGCTGTGCTCAGGGTGGCCACACCCCACCCCACGCCCGGCCCGCTCGGGTCCTGGCACCTGGCAGGTGCTTAGCAGTAGGTGACCTCTGCTCCCTTGAGACCTCATAATTGCTCAAGTAGGAGGCCCAAGAGCCCTGACTATGGTCCTGGCAGGAGTAAGATGGGGGCATAAAAGGGACTATCAAGAAACTTACAGTCTGCAGTGCTGGTTCTCAGGCCATGGAGCAGACCACAGCTAGGCCGCAGCTTGCACCCCGTCCTTGAGGTGTGAGGTTGGCGGCACTGCCAGCCAGGGGCAGGGAGTCCCCTCGTGGCCAGGAGCATCTGGATTCTGTAGTGCGGTAGTAGACAGTGGGTGCATTC